>OY723392.1:43365026-43465026 GCA_963210295.1 Ophion ellenae
GGGGCCAATCCTCGTTAAAGTGAAAAAATTGAATTAATTATTCAATGAAGAAAAAGTCGCGTATATATTACGGAAGACGTCCCGTGATTCTTGCTCGCCAGTGTTTTATGAGCTCGTTAAAAATCATTTTAAGCCGATGCTGCATGGGGCTCTCGCTTGCGGAACAAGAGAAATTAGTAGAGTAGGAACAAGGTCGGGATGGAAACCTGTTAAAGATTCGCTCGACACGTTCTCATTTCACTTTACAAGCATATACACTGTATATACCCGCAAGAATGGGATATAAGAGGAGAAAAAGGGAGAACGAAAATGATTAATGTAATGGCCCTAATGGTCGGTGCAGTACATAAATTAGCAGCAGCTGAGACGGGGGTTGAGTGAGAACGGGATGGTAAGGGCTACTCGAGGTGGCATCGCTGGTTAATATATAGATATACGTACATCCGGAGAAGGGTGATTTCGAAGACATTAAATTTCGAGGGCTTATCCGACCCGGAAGTCAACCATTCACCCGGTAAAAAAAAATTAGTAATTGGCTTCAAAACAGCCGGTTGTGCTGATGGCCAACTTTATAAAGCTACAACAAAATAGAACCGCAAGGAAGCGTCTTCGCTCGGAGATTTAAGGTAATCCTATCGATAGGATTTTCATTTTTTGTTTTTGAGCTTCATTAAATATGTCGATGAACGTCTCTGTAAAATTTCAGGATCGGTTATCGACCTAATTACGGGGAGAAGAAATATTAAAATTGCGTATTTTTGTGAAGGAATTCCGAGACGACATACAAAAACCCAATTTCCGGTCGCTACTAAAGTGTATGTAATAGTGGGAATCCGTCAGATTCTTAAAAATAATCATATTTACATACTTAATACTTGTAGTAATCCAATGCTCTCAGAAAAAAATACGCTTATTGAGCTAATTTTTATGTAACAACAAGTTTAATTTGAACTTCCGATATTGGATTTATTACCATTTGCTACGATAAAGAGACGTGACAGCATAGCAACAGCTGACTGTAGTCCTAACCTCATTTCACTCATTCGAATTTCCACACATATTTCCTTTTTTAACCGACACATTTCGCCGACACAAATTTTCCACGCTTTTTGCCAGTCGTGGTCCGAATACAATACTTTAATAACTTTTTTTTCATTTTTCTAATTAAATGTCAAAATTCATTAAACAGTTCACACATGGAAAATTTTGGTTATTGCAAATTGTTTTTTTTTTTGCATATTTTAAAAATATAAATTGTACAAGTCGCAAGTATGATCAGTGGTATGACTAGTGTGAAGCGATAGGATTACTTTTAGGGCAGGTTCTGCCTTGTTGGGCCGAAAAATGTTCGATTTTTCACCAATTTTTTATGCGAAAAGTAATAAATGTAGAATGTTAATATTTGGTATGTTGACTAAGCGGTCTTTATTGAACATCAAAATATTTTTTTAAGTTCGACAAAACATGGCGGTGGGAGTGGGAGGAGCCACGTATGTCGGTGGACAGGCGATGACATTCTTCGCTTGCGGAAGTCCTAAGTCCCGGACAGGTGATCTGAAGCAAAAAAATCAAACATATTTCTACTTTGTACAATATTGTGTATAAGTTGACCTAGAATCAAGAAGAAAAATTGAAAAATAAAAAAATAGCGAGCGATCGAAAGGAAGTTTGTTTTTTTTTCCCAAAAACTTTCGCAGTTTTTTGCTCACTAGTTTTTCATTTTTCAAGTTTTCTTCTTGATTCCAAGTCAACTTATACACAATATTGTACAAAGTAAAAATATGTTTGATTTTTTTGCTTCCGATCACCTGTCCGCGACTTGGGACTTCCGCAAGCTAAGTATGTCATCGCTCGCGCACCGACACCCGTGGCTCCTCCCACTCCCACCACCATGTTTTGTCAAACTTTAAAAAATATTTTGACGTTCAATAAAGACCGCTTAGTCAACATACCAAATATCAACATTCTATATTTAATACTTTTCGCATAAAAAATTGGTAAAAAATCGAACATATTTTGGCCCAACAAGGCAGAACCTTCTCTTAAGAGGTTACCCCCACTTGCGATTTTGAAAAAATCGATTTTTTTTTATTGCATTTTTTTGAAGTATAAGTATCTGAGAATATGTCCTGAAAATTTCAAGTCGATCCGAACAAAATTGACTGAGATATGAGCGTTGAAAGAAAAGAATCCGCGTTGAAAGAGAAACTTTAAACGCGTTTTTCTCGAAATGGCATTTCTGAAGTCGGTGACCAAGATTACTCGAACACTAATGAACCGATCTTCTTGAAATTTTGCAGGCTTATTTAATACACAAAAATGTAGTCTTTAATCGTTCGATTTTTTTTTTCGAAAAAAATGGCCGTTTTATAGCCAAAAAAACGGCCGTTTTTTTTCGTTAAAATCGAACCATTAACTTTGACTGCCCGCCATTTAGTGAAAAATGAATATTTTTTAAAATCCTTCGATTAAAGATTAGTTTATACTTATATTTGACTAAATCCATCCGCATTTTTTTTTCATATGATCCACTTCGCCGC
Source organism: Ophion ellenae (assembly GCA_963210295.1). NCBI lineage: Eukaryota > Metazoa > Arthropoda > Insecta > Hymenoptera > Ichneumonidae > Ophion > Ophion ellenae. Next base: position 43,367,567 of record OY723392.1, read on the forward strand.
AATGTTGGTCACCGCAAACCGTGTATATAAAAACATTATTTCATTGACGGCCATTTGCCCCTAAACAATGTAATATTTTTCAATAAAAAAATTACTGAAAGTTCTTCAAGATGTGTTCTTTAAGATGGTATATTGATCGATTAAAAGAGTTTTGTAGTTTTCTTTAAAAAAATTCATGAAAAAGGCCTTTTTTGCGCTACGAGTGGGGGTAACGCCTTAAATTAAAAAAAAAAACGTTCGCCGGAGAGATCTCCCAAGTCTGTTGCGAAAGAAAGTAGCTCGGCAAAAGGTGGATACTTCGTAGACGCTCCTCCGTCTAGATCTAGCTCGGAGGCGAGAGCAGTGGAAAAAAAAACTTGGATAAAAATTCAACAGGGTCGGACGGTGCGAATGTGCTCGTGTTTTGTTCAGTGTGCCCTAATAGGTGTTTATGTCGTCTCTTTTATTCTGATCCTCGAGTTTGCACCGGCTGGCAAGCAGAATGGAGCGCAAGAAGATCCAGGTTGGACTACCGTTGGACAGACAGCGGGTAGGAAGGTTGAGAAAAAACGAACCCGACCGGAAGGAGCTCAGCGAGTCACTGAATGCCACGATTAATAGAGTCCACGGAGAATATCCGTAAAAAGGGAAAGAGCGTGCCAGTTAAATGAGGGAAAGAAGCGTGGACGTCACGGGAATCGAGAAGAGTACGAATGGAGGGTAGAAGGATTTAAAGCACGATTCATACGGAAGATGAACCAACGGTTGAAGAGCGCGTTCGTTGGGCGTTTTCCGGAGATGAGCACGAGTCAGTGACACGAAGCCACGAAGCTCACAGTCTCTGTTAACGCTTCGACGATAATGGCATTAATTAAGAAGCTAATTAACATTCGGGCGTTCCCGCGGGCGACGTGACTCTTCCGTTTGCCTCGTGGGGCTTTCAGATATCGTTTCACGAGGTACCCGGAGAATTGGCCGTGGAGACGAAGAAAGAGACGACGACGACGACGAGGCGAAGGGAGAGCAAATGGAGGCACATTGGTGACGGGTGATCCAAGCCTGTACAAAGGAGGGCTCTAGTCGCGCGTAAGAGCTTTTCTATTGCCTGACGTTCGTTTAAATATACATTACCAGACGCGTGGCTACATAAGCGCATTCACAAGTGTAGGTGGATACACTTATACCCTTACTTCGTCAATCTAACTGGCTTGGAGAAGTCTCCACGCATACACACAGAGATCGGAACGTTTCTCGGTTGAACGTGGACACGATGGCGTGTCGCGATATGCTTATTAGTCGTTATCCGCCTGTTGGTTTGCCCCGACTTGCTTTACAAACCCTACGTACATGCTGAGCACAAAGTCACTGCATCGGACCCTAGGTAAAACTACCCCAGGTGAAACCGCGAGGACGTTCGTTCTCCGGGGGCCGACAGCACCCCCTGACTGCTTACGAACAGTATCGCCGTTTATACCTCGGGCACGTGCTCTCATCGCGTATACCGCAGGTGCTCGTTCAGCTTGTCGGCTCTCGTCTTACCTGCCGCTTTAACTTCCCACACGTCACACGTCCACCATCCAAGTGGTAACCATTGGGTCTGCACATAAGGACCGACGATTAAGGGGCTATACCAGTGTGACATTTTTTTTAAATCGATTTTTTTCCATTTTTCCATAGTTTATACTTTCAAGAATATCCTGTAAAAATTTCAAGGCCGTATCTCTAATGATTTTATCTTGCAAAAATCGATAGTTGAATCTTTAAGGCAGTAGTCTGCTTTACAGGCTTCAAAAAATCGATTTGAAGAAGAGGAAGGATTATTGTATGGCCCGGGGATAGCTGATTAACATCTAATTAGTGTAAGTATCCAAAAACTTATATTTTTTTGGAGCGAAAACTTTAAAGCCCGTTTTCTCGAGTTTTCATTTTCACAAGTTTTAGAAGACGGTGCCGGCGATAGCAAAAACAATATATGTCCGATCGAAAAAAATCAAAGTGATCTAGCTTCAGTATTAAATTATCTTCTATTTGAACTAAAAAAGTTGGACAAAAGTACTATTTAAATTACTTGTTTTGCAACTTAAAGTGAATTTTTTTTTCAAAAAAGTGAATTTTTTTTTCAAACTTCGAAAAAATTTGGAATTTCATCATTTCTTCGGTATTTTTTTAGTTCATATAGAAAAGGAACTTATAAAAACTAAAAAAAAATTTGGTTCGACTGTTTCAGATGCATCGCACGACCTCCATCACCGGCACCGATTTACAAGTGCAGACTCCAGGCGCCCCAGAAAAATCGTTACAACTTTGAGAAATTTCAATATTTTTTAATAATAAAAATTGTTTTTTGAAGCTTGAATATAATACACTATCGTCTCAAAATTTCGTTTACCGCAATCATTTCCTTCCCTTTCAAAAAAATTGCTGAAAAAAACGCTTTTTTTCGGCTTCTAAAGCAGACTACTGCCTTAAAGACGTTTTTCTCGAAATGAGATCTTTCAAATTTGCTGACATTGTAACTCAAAGAGCAATTATCCGATTGACTTGAAATTTGAACTGAGTACTCTTGAATATATTTACTCTACAATGACGTAGGATATTTTTGATTGGATGAAAATTGACGACTTGGCATTGAAAAAAAAAACGACCATTTTATAGGCAAGAAAACAGACTTTATTTTCATAAGTACGCCATTTTGTTAGATTTTGATGTTTTTTCGAAAATCCTACTTCATTGTACAGGAAATACCTTCCCGTTTAACGACATTTTTTCCTTTTTCGGTTTCAGCTACTCAATTGGTCGGAATCATATCAGCAGTGGAGGAACTTTTTTTGGCGCCTCCGAAGGCAGCGCATAAGTCGCTTGGATCTCAATATTTTTCTATGAAAAAATTATGTAATATAGGTCAAATATAGCCAAATATATTCTTAATTTTCTGAAACATTTAATTGAGTACTTTTCTTCCAAAAAATTCCCGAAAATCACCCAAATTATCAGCGTTCGCACTGGTATGGCCCCTTAAGAACAGGTTCATGACGATGACAAAGTCCATGTTTTAACATGATTTACGTCTGAGTGTCTAGAACACGTGGGTAAAAGGATATTCGTATAGCTAAAGTATTTTAAAATTTACAGCCTGTTGAGCGGAACCGTCCGCCGGCTGGAGAACAGGTAGCTGAGGCGCCCGGAGCGTTTTTCTGCAAACAGAATTTTTCGGCGCGCGGGGCGCTCGCCAGCTTCAACGGATAAACCGATTCACATAAATCTCTGCGAAATTGAAAGGAAATTCGTTTTGCGGGGCCATCAGAAAGTGATTTTTGTCAAAAATTGATTCAGAAATAATTTTTTCATCCGTTGAAGCAAAAAAAAATGAGTTTTTTTTGTTCAAACGGCTACCGTTTTGTTATCCAGTGTCTTTTAAAAAACAAAAACGATGAGGATCCCCAAATTTAGTGTAGTTTAATAATGATCAACCCGCTTTTTCTCTCAGATGGCCCGGTAAGGCTGTGGAGCGCCCCGCGCAGACCAAAAAAACGCAGTACATGACTTTATTTCACGGGAGCTGGAGCCGCCATTTTGGATTTTAATTTATAAATAAAATTGGAATTTACTCTCCATTGATAGAAGAATAAAAGACGTTGAAACCCATTTCCAAAAGTATTTAAAAAAATCTATTTAAAATAAATTAGTATTTAAAGCTATAAATGAAATTTAAAAAAGTATTTAAAATAAATTAAAAAAATATATTTAAAAAATCCCGAACTTCATGCATTTTTTATGCCTCTCGACGGAAGTCTGTCCTTGAGGGCTTAGATACACCTGGGTAGGTCAAAAAGATCGATTTTTCAAAAAGGTGCTCCTTCGAAAGTTCTATACTTTGAGTGTCTACCCTGAAAATGTCATAAGGAAATTCGCAGTAATGATGAAGTTATATCGTTTTGTAACTGACCGGGTGAGCAACGACTAACAGTTGGGTGCAGGTAGATGCGGCTTTTGTCATCTGTTTGACTATGAGCCGGATGTCCTCGCTCCTGTTGGATTTTGGGTATTTGTGAGCATTTGTACAACAAGGTCATGTTTCGAAAAGTGGGTGAGGTCCTATGGCCCAGGAATCGACGATTTCGTGTAAGTTTAAAATAAACCAGTTATTTGAGTGTAAAGTGTACTAAAAACTTTAAACGCGTTTTACTCGAAACAGTGTTTTCAAAATCGCTACCAGAAATATCTCCGCAAATACTGGACCGCTCGGGATCAAGTTTTGCACAGTTATGCTTCACACAATAATCTAGTACTTATCGAGCCGTTTTTTCGATACATGACATAGTTGTTTTTTTTCATCATAAGTACTGAACAATTTTGAGGCGAAAAATCGCCTGTTTTATTCCAGTGACTGCCAAAACCCGAAAAAATCAAATTTTCGAATTCCGACTCGATACGGACTAGTTTTATATATCTACTTCAGAAAACAAATATTTTTTTAGATAAAAACGGCAGAGGCACGCCTGGTACCGCAAACGCTGTCAACAAAAACACGTCCCAGGAAAACGATTGTAACTTTTTTACCGTTTGAAATTTTTTAACCAAATTTTCACACAATGTCGATAAAATGCCGTACTTCAAAATGTATATCATGGTTATCCATTAAAATTCAGTTTTATACACAAAAAAAAATGCTTAAACATAACCTTACTTTAAGCCGCCTCAGGTGTATGTAAGCCCTCAAGAGCTTAGATTTTTTTCGTATGGAAAAGTGATTCACTCATAAAATTAATTACACATCTATTTAGTATGAATGTCATACTGTTAGAATGTTTTTTTTCCGTTCCATGTCCAAAATGGCCGACTACTCGAGACTTCTCGAAACAGCTTGTTTCCAATTGGCGTGACAAATAACTTCAACAATTTTCACATGATTCACTTCGCATTTAAAAGTTATGGTCCTAATTGCATTTCGCAAAGAAGTACGTACGGAATTTCTGATTAATCGAAAACTTTTCGATTTATGAGCAGTTTATGAGCAGTTATAACGAAATTTTGCACTGAAAATTCATTTCTTAAGTTCAAATACCTACATCTTTTGAATATCACAATATTTTTTAAATTCCGTACGTACTTCTCTAGGTATTCTAATGTAGATCGACGAGAATCAATGTTTTGAGAATTTTTGTTTTTTGTTCTAGGTAAAAAAAAAATTCGATGCTAAATCTCGCGCCGCGAAGCGCCTGAAAAAAGTAATCGGCCATTTTGTACATCGAAAAAAATATATATATTTTTTCTAACAGCTTGATATTCATACTAAATAGATGTGTAATTAATTTTATGAGTGATTCACTTTTTCATACGAAAAAAAAAATTGTTAAATTCGCACATGACTTTTTTTACTGTGGCCTAAGGCCTTAATTCGACGTACCTGTTCTGCCTGCCCTGCGTGCGAGACCCGCCGCGATCAACTGTCGAACGATCGAACCTGCCAGTCCGCCGTCTTTACCGGCGTGCGGACTTGGCGAGGAAAAAATTGATGGCCGACCCACCGAAGCGCGTGTCTCGTTACCATTCGAGCTGGAGACACGCGTAGATAAGGACAACGGGGTTTGCATAACGTATAACTGCGGCGATCGTGGCACTTGTCATTTCCATTGAACAAGCACGAGGCCATTTGTGCGAATGTATTTTGCACGAAGCCCCGCTAGTTATCGGCACCCTCCACCAGTCTTCCCGAGTACGAGCAGCCGCGCGTGTGGAATTGCGGCCTGGCGGCGTCCAGGTCCACTTTTTATCCGAGCCGGAGATAAGGAGTCATTTGTCTGGGCTTGTTTGGGTCATTTGTGGATGTCGATGGCCGATGGTAAGGCAGTTTCAGCGCTAATGCCCATTCGGACGGAAGTTGTCAAAATTCACAGTTGGTGAAAAGAACTGGATGTTCAACTGTTTGGGTTTGGGCTTCAGGCAGCTGAACCATCTCAGACCCGAGACATTTGATGTCAAAGCAGCTTTTCGGATACCGCATACAGGGACTTCGGCAAATGGTGAAGGCGGTGCCGTTCTTTTTAGTGCTACGAGTGGACGGTTCGATATGTTCGTTGACGGGGAAGAGATCAGACAGCAGAGGACTGTTGTACAGATGATGCAGAAAGGGAAGGAAAATCTTGACCATCCTGATGCCGAAGGGCAGTCACGAAAATGATGAAATTTGAACCGGGATTGGAGGCATGAAGTTGTACGATCGCCTCTCAAGAGGATACTTCATAGTATACGAGGGTGTCCTCACCGAAAATTCTTCCCTGTGTAGCAGAGATCCGAGGATGGACTCCATCAAATATCCATAAAAAAAATAGGATAGGGGAGACCTAGAAGGGTTGACACAGAAGTTGAAACAGTGTCAATAGCTCGGTAGATGTGATTGTAGCGAGCTGGCAACAAGCTCATTTTTTCATTGCTACGACGTGCGCCACTTGTCAGTTCGCTCCGGTGCTCTTGCAAGTTCAATTGCGTCACATCGACACCCCAGCCAAAATAAATTGGCAGAAGATAGTACTTGTCGTATTTTTCATTAAGCTTTACCTACCTTGTTTATATATTTGATGGTATGTGATATGCATTGTTTGGAAGCTTACTAAGCATTCGATTTGTCACATTGAATTTGTTGTTTTGCAATCAATCTCTTTATCAATAGTGGGCTCTGAATCAAGTGGCATCGCATTTTTTACACCTGGGAGGGTTGGAACAAGGTGTTTCAACTTACCTCCATTGCAGTAATGTTTTCATACTTTATATTTTGTGGTCTCGTTTGCAAGGCTTGCATTTGTTTTATTTCAGATGCCGAAAAAATATATTAGAAAAACGGATAGAGGCATGGCGAGCTGAGAAATATATGAGCTCGTCGCTGAGGAGGTTACTCTACGGGACGTAAGATCGAGCACAAAGAGAACGTGGAAAGTGAAGACGAGAAAGAGTATTTTTGCGTGTGGTGTATGGAATCGTACTCAAACAGCAGGCCAAATGAAAAGTCGGTGCGATGCCTGGAGTGCAAAGCATGGTCGCACGAAGCCTGCACTGGTGGAGAACTTTCATATGTATGTGACAATTGTTTGTCAGAATAGAGATTGATTTGCTTTCTTGCCATAATGTTTCTCCTTCGATTTATTTTTTGGATTGCTATATTTTACTATTTAATTCCGTGAGATCCGTGAGTTTATATTCGTTTCAGTTGGAACTTATAAAAGTTTGTCACACTGAATAGCAAAGTGAGACTTAGATGAATGTCGAGATTGAGTTTTTTAAGTGTTAATAAAGTTTCTTTGATGACAATGGGTTTTGACATCATTTATACCCATATTTTGTACCAATTCCCAGACGTTTCAACTCACCTCGATAGCTGTTTCAACTTACCTCGATATGAGTCGATATGAGTCGATATGAGCAGTTGAAACAAAACGACTTATGCTACTTAAGGGGTTACCCCCATTTACGATTTTGAAAAAATCAACTTTTTTTATTGCTTTTTTTGAAGTATAAGTATCTGAGAATATGTCCTGAAAATGTCAAGTCGATCCGAACAAAATTGACTGAGATATGAGCGTTGAAAGAGAAGAATCCGCGTTGAAAGAGAAACTTTAAACGCGTTTTTCTCAAAATGGCATTTCTGAAGTCGGTGACCAAGATTACTCGAACACTAATGAACCGATCTTCTTGAAATTTTGCAGGCTTTTTTAATACATAAAAATGTAGTCTTCAATCGTTCGATTTTTTTTTTTTTTTTTCGAAAAAAAATGGCCGTTTCATAGCCAAAAAACGGCCGTTTTTTTCGTTAAAATCGAACCATTAACTTTGACTGTCCGCCATTTTGTGAAAAATGAATATTTTTTAAAATCCTTCGATTAGAGACTAGTTTATACTTATATTTGACTTAAATCCATCCGCATTTTTTTTTCAGATGATCCACTTCGCCACAATGTTGGTCACCGCAAACCGTGTATATAAAAACATTATTTCATTGACGGCCATTTGCCACTAAACAATGTAATATTTTTCAATAAAAAAATTACTGAAAGTTCTTCAAGATGTGTTCTTTAAGATGGTATATTGATCGATTAAAAATGTTTTGTAGTTTTCTTTTAAAAAATTCACGAAAAAGGCCTTTTTTGCGCTACAAGTGGGGGTAACGCCTTAAATGGTCTTTTTGCAGATTACATAATTCCTGGAGTCATTCCTAGTCGAAAATCGATTACTCGATTAAAAAAGCTATAAAACAACTCTACATTTGCCCGAATCTATCGTTTCGATTGCGAGATATGGGGTGAAATCTGAAAATTGTTTCAACGCTCCTAGGTCTCTAAAAAAATCCCCACGAAGCTGTATTCCACTGGTACAACTAGGCATAGCCCGTTAAACGTTGGTGCATCGCCAGCAACTCTGCTTTTTGGTCCCGAGCAATACCGTGCCTCAATTCCATCCAAAGCTGACCGCGGATTCTGCCGATGACGATCGAGGCAGCCTCGAGTGCGTCAGTATTCATATATTTCCTTTTTCTTTTCCTTCGACGTTGCTTTCCCGCCTAAATCTGGCCGTAAACATTCGTCACGAAATTTGCAAGTTCCCGATAACGTCTGTGCGGTTCGTTCGAAGAAGACGGCAGAGCTGCATGAGGGGCGTGAAAGGAAGACACTGCTCGCAGAATCATTGGCGACATGGAAGATGCAGGCGGAAAGGTCCCTGCATCCTCTTCCTCCTCCGCACTGACCCTACGAGATGTACTATGGTCTCTATGGCCCTCCACCGTTGAATATTCACGAGGCGATCTCCAGCGGACAATAAAGCCTCGTCCGCAGAGTCTCCGCAACGTCGCGCTCGCGCGCGTGTGCACCTCGGTGGGAGGGCAAGCGAGGGGAGGGACGATGAGAGAATTACCAGTGGAAATCCTCGAGTTGGTCACTCTAACCAACGGCTCTAGGGCTGGTATGGTGGTCGACGAGCCTGAGGGAGCTGGTGAAGCAGCGATTTGAAGCAAACGTTGAGACACATGGTCGGCACGAGTAATACAACATGAAGTCACGATACAGCAGCAGGTGAACTATAAAGTATAAAGCAAAGAGAGGAGAAACCTTACCGCAGACCTCAACGCCTCTTCTCTTGCTTTAGTACCGCGCGATATGAAGGTGAAACTTTGCTATGTGACGACAAACGTATCGTTGGAGCACGGTCACCGGTGAATCAACGAAACCATACGTTACGTCGCGTTTGCGACGTTGTTGAGGAACTTTATCCGCCTCTATCAACATTGTCCGTTTGACCCTTTCATATTTTTCTTCCGTACGAAGCCTTCGGCCATGTCTGATATGGACGACACTCGTCCCATGCTCAACTCAGGTTGGAGCGGAAGAGGGTTCAGTTCGGTATCATTGGTAGTCGGAAAACAGGCTTTGACTAAATGCGGAATGAGTGTGCTGTCGGGAACTATCGAGACGCACTTTCGGGCCTTCTTCAAAGGGTTACATGTCTCCAGAATAAAAAAAATAGATTTTTTATTGTTGACCACGAATTAGTAAGTTCAATTCAAGTTTGATTTAAGTTACATTTCTTAAAATGTTGTTTAATACGTACGCCAACGCAATTATATTGAGGCCTTATATACACGAAAAATTTCCAAATTTTTCTTTTTTTTTCCATTAGCCTGAACGGTTGGGAATATTTTAAGCTTTACAGAATTGAAAAATTCCAAAAATTGCAAAAAATAAGGTAAGATTGCAATTATAGTAGGTATTGCGCGGAGGGCCCGACCGCCAACTTCAAAGCCGTTTTTCCACGATTCACTTTTTTGAACCATGTGAAAGTTTCGACTCTTCAGATCGACGAAGGTTCAGATCGCTTTGAATTTTTTTTACAACATATTCTTAGTATCAGCACCTATCGTGTGAAGCATAGAAACCGAAATTTCAATGACACAAAAAAATATAAAAACTAAAATACCGACAGAAAAATGAGTAAAAAATTTTATATTATAAATTTTATAAAATTATAATATAAATTTTATATTTATATTATAATTTTAATTTTCGTATTTTTAGTATAATATTTTTCTTTAAATAATTTTGTTGCTTCACACTGAAGATACATTTATTATGCAATCATAAATACGCTCATTTCTTTCAGACACCCACATCGATACCGAGAACTTTCACCATCAACGCGCGCGCAAAAAAAATGCATTGCTTTATTATGCTATATCTCCGCCATTTGTTAATACTTCTGATTTCCTTTTACCTATACTTAACCATGTGCATAAACGATCTGTAAAAAAATATTGTCCATGTATGCGTCATTTTCTTTAACCGCGTCTAGAAAAGTACCTTCGAAAATCGGCCAAATCGCGTATATAAGGCCTCAAAATAGGAAGAGATGCTACAATAGATGAATTCTATTAAAACAATTTTAATTAATTTTTTTTGTAAGCTTCATTTAATTTTTGTCATTTTTATGGTTTCAGGTGCGGAAAAAAGTCACTACAAAATCGCAATTAGGGACGGAGTTATGGGGTTCAATGAGGCGGGCGGAGGTGTCAAACGCATTTTTCGAGACGTTCTGCACGACTAGTTGACCAGTTTTTAACATTTTCTGATGACGTTTTTATTTTTCAATGTTCGAAAATAGATTCTCTATAATCTTCCGGGCGATTGTTTTTTTAGCACACTTTTTATTAATACTCAGAGTACGAAAAAAAATGTTTTTACTTGAAAATAGGATGGGCCCGAATTTTGCATCGTTGGAGTGCAACGAAAATTAATTATTTTTTACTCTCAAATTTCTTTTAGGACATTCGAGCTACCAAAATACCTCAACTATTTTTAGCATGCTTATTGGCAGATCTGCAATTGAAATTTGCAGAAACGATGTAGAATCATAATAGAAATAAGGAAATGCAAATATGATTATGAATTTTCGTTGCGTTCCAACGCGAACTTCAATACCATGAAATGGGATGTTTTGCTTCCAAATTCACTAATTAGCCCTACAGACTATAACTAAAACATTACAAAAATCTTCTTGCATTTTCCAGAATCATCAACCCATGGGGCAACTCACCATAACACAACTTACCTGAATATGAATGATTCATTGTCAAATAAACAATAATCTAGTACGGACATTTTTCGAGTTTTTTTCCAAAATTTAGCCTTTTTAAAAAATCCCGAAAAATATCGATTTCCTGCCCGACCGGAGGCAGACTTGACCCGTTAATTTCACTCGATAGGCGAAACATTTGTGCGGTATCTGCCTAGTTACGTTATCCGCCAATGTCAAAATTTCTCCGCAGTTCGAAGGACAAGCGAGACTATTTATCTCTCACTGCGAATAACTGCGTACAGGTGGGCTAGCTTTAGAGTAAGCGTGCGCTTGAACGTACCTCGTAATGGGTGAAACCGAGAAGTACTCGGAGGAGTGGTGCGAGTCCGCTGGTTCAGAAGTGCGCTGCCGACTCCTTTCCTGTGTGGTCTCCGGTGATGATGCTCCTCTTAGGGGTCTGGAAGGATCCTGCGGTGGTTGGCTTGAATGGCGTGTCTGTTTCGCTCTCCAAATTCGCACAACTAACCCGCAAGAGCCAGACACCTCGCGCCCCAACACGTTTTCCGGCACACCGAGTTCCTCTCCCCGTAATTCACCAACGCTGCCTGATATGCGGTCTAAGAGACGGGAGAAACACTCATAGGTTCGCCGAGCCTGCGATCGTCCACGAGATACTGCAAATTAAAAAAAAAAAACACAGGAGTTTAGCGCTGCTGTATGTACTGGCAAATAGTAGACTGTAATTGATTCGCATGCAACATATTGCCCCGGGATCGACATGGCACCCTGGCTCGTCACGCTTGGTCCGCTTGGACCGTTTCGTTTCGTTGATATTAGGACGTTGCATAAGTTCTCGCTGTTTTCCAACAGATGGCGTTACCAAAACTGCATGTAGTTTAAGGGAGACTTTGTCCTTGCGGAGATGCGGGAGGTGTAAGCGGCTCAACATGAGCAGCTAGAAGGAGAGGAGGGATGCCTCTATGGACCAGGCATTGCCGATTAGCGGTAATTATAAACACATTTGTGTAAACAGATTACAAAACTTCAAACGCGTTTTTCTCGAAAACACGTTTTTAAAAATGGCTGACATTCTCCTGACCGCTGTAATTAACATATCGACCTGAAATTTGGAGAGCATACTCAGAAAATATGTCTTCACGGAATTACGGATCGTTTTTTCGATAGATACATTTTTGCATTTATTATTTATCTTTTTATGCGAAAAAAAACGCGAAAATTCGATTTTTTTTTAATTGCCGCCATTTTTCGAAATTTGTACTAAACGAAAAACCAATCCGTCATTCCATGACCAAAGGGTCACAGATTGATAATATGCTTTGAATTTGTGTTTCAGATCAACAAAGAGGGGGCAGTGATGTCAGCCGTTTACCTCCCGCGATTTGAGGACCTGTTTTCGCGGAGCTGCAACGGCCGGCATTTTGGTTTTTTTTTCAAAAAAAAATTTTTTTAACGTTCTGTATATCATGAATAAAAGCAAGAAAAAAATCGCACTCAAAAAGCTTTACTCGTTTTCTTTAAAAAAAAATAAAATGTAAACACCTGAAATATGGCACTCCAAGGACAAAGTCTCCGTTAAGTAGGTTGCTTAGCTATCGCGAAATAGTAAGATTTTGCTGAAATTTATTGAGGATATTTGCGAACAGGTGTTACGAATCCGTGTAAAATTTCAAGCACTTCGTCTGCGTGATTGTTGAGCAATTAATTATTGAAGTTAGGCTTTTATACACGGGCGACATAGAAAAAGCTTTATGAGAGCTCTAAAACGACTGTCGCAACATAATAAAAATAGTAAGAATTGAATGGAAATAGGCGGAAAAAATTCTTGAGATTTTTATGAATAATTTCAACGAAGAGTACAGCGTTTTGTCTGTCTCGTTATCGAGATATTCGTGAAATAAAACAGGAAATTTCAGCTGATTCGCGTAAAACGATAAAGCGCCCTACGGCACGTGGCAAGGCTGCTGTCAAGTCGGCCATTTTGAATAGGCGCCAAAATTTAAAACGTACAAATTATTGCTTTCTTGCTATACATTTCTTACCGCGGTTTCATAAAGAGTGTTTCAATATTTTGAATCATTCTTTACAGGAGCTGCAGTGCATGTGGTTCGACAAAACCTTCAAATCAATTACGCGTCGTCCCTCGACTGCGCATTCGTTTTCCGGCTCAACTACTTTTTTTCGCCGCTTTCCAGGTTGTACTTGCTCCACCGTCGATTGTACTGTTTTTCGGTTTGCATTTTTCCCTTCCATCTTTTCATTTTCGCCGAACAAAAAAACGGAATTCGCGAAGGATATTTGACAGCTACGCGCTCAGGATGTGGCGTTCGTATCTGAGCTCAGTGATACCAGTTACTGAGAACTAAATTGCGCGTTTGCCACATTTCAACTTTGTTAATAACTTATTCGCGATGTAAATAAACAAAAGAGATTGATAACATTTCTAAACAGTCAATTATATTCATTCCACATATTTATTAACTGAAATTTACTTTACGTAACCGAAAATTTGATTATTCGGGGTTGGCAGCCTCCAGTCGAATTGGAGACATTCATGAAGGCTCATGTCAGACGCTAGCTGAACTTGCAGAATCATTAAGAGTTGATCACACAACAGTTTCGAAACGTTTGAAAGCATTATGAATGATTTTTTAAAATAAAGTTTAAATTTTTACACAAAAACTGTGAAAACTTATTCAACATCCCAATAAATTACAAACCACTTGGCGTTTTTGGATCACCTGCAGTGATACCGAAACATCAGACTGTGCTTAGGAGTAGAAATGATACAACATGACAACATTGCTGGTTCAAAAATGATAACATTTATGATGCAATGGGGCTGAGCATTGAGGTGAAAAAGTGTCCTTTCTTCAAGGAGACATTTAGGGCTGGTGTTCAAGGAATCGACAGATTCGCTTGAACAGGTTGAATTTCCTAATGATCTGACTGATATATTTCGGAATTTGATGCTTGGTTTGCTGTTGGTCCACCAAACCAGGTTGTGGCGGGTCAGGATTAAGCGCGGGCTGACTTCAGGGCTAATCGACCATTTCTCCCTCTCCCTCACCCTCCGTACTCAGCTGCCTAGTTGATGCATCATGACAGATGAAGAAAATCCTACAAAGTTCCACAAAGATCGCCTTTGATGTTCCGGACCGTTTGTTCGATCAAAAGAAGATCATTTGACGTCTGAGCGGCGCTGGTAATTGGGGGAATCGAGCAAAGTCGTTGAAGTTTCGATTTCTCTCGTGTACGATGAGTACGTGGCCTGGTCGTTTCGCCTTCGGAGCTAACGGAACTTTCACGGCACGAAGCCTCCCACCGAGAGAAAAAGTTTCCACTCCTGCGGATAGAAATTTGTTACTGTATGTGTGTGCGGTCGCGGGGGTGGTGGAGAACCGCCACCGCGCGACCTACCGGCGTCAGGGGCATTAGAGAGGGCGTCAGTGTGTCACATACGCTCCAAAACTTCTATACCCTCATGAGGCGAGAAGGAGAGTGAAAGAGAGAGGGAGCAGAGAGAGAATCACGAGACTCCGAAGCGTCGCAATTGTGAGGACGAAGAGAAAACCCGCGCCCGCTTGCCCTTTTGTAGCAAAAAGTTCACTGCGTACACGGAGAGCGTACGTTCTGCAGGAAAAGAGCGTATCTACGTAGGGTACGTAACACGTATAGCGAATAGGGACAGAAAAAGAGAGAGAGAGAGGAAGAGGGAAGAAGGGAATACTGTGTAGGATATACAGTACGAGACGGGTGAGTCACGACCTCAGTCGCCTTGGAATATTAACGACTGCCCCTGCACCCACCAGCGAACAGAATGCTCGAAACACCGCGCCGGTATAATAGCAATTTATTTGTTTTTTTTTCCTCCCGCGGTCTTTGCTTTGGTTAAACATGGCTGAACGTGCGCGAAGCTCGAGGACGGAAAAGTTTTGCTTTGAACGAGCAAACCTTAGATGATGTAGCTATTAGCCGCGGCTATTTTCACATAGACTCGAAATACGCTGGAGGAATCATCCGATTCCTGATCCAAATACGTTTGACAATGGTTACCTAGAAAATGGGGCACTCGTGTCTGAATACCTGATGAAGGCGAGACATCGTTGAGGCAGAGAGCCTGTATGGGTCTTCGAGTACTTCAAGAAAGTGGTTTCACAAGAACCACCAAAAGTGCTTCATACGAAACATCTGTGAAATCGTATTACAAAAGTTTTCGAGGTACACTTGAGTACGGTTCAGTTGGTGGTACACTTTGGTGTGCATCCTTTTTTTGCCTGTCTGTCTTTTATCGGGAGACTTCCTGCCCGGGACCATTGGCCAACTCCCTTCAAACGTTTTACTTCCATCCGAGGGGCTCCATCGATGAAGGGCGAGTCATCATTTGATAATGGCACGCATAGAAGAACAGGTTGATGGGATATTATGGAGACTCCCCGGTCTTTCTCTGTGTCTGGATACTCCACCCACCATTTCACGGCTTCTGTGATATCGACGATTTTGAGAAGTGGTCCAGGAAGTCCGCATCCGTGATCGAGAAACTCCTGCCACACGTGCTCCTCGAACCAAGGATCTTCGGAGGATGCGGAAAATACGAGATAGCAGAAGAGAGGCTAGGAGATGTCGGGGAAAGACAAGGAGGCAACGAAACGGCGCGCACAACATGCGCGCTGATTGAAAGTCCCGCCGGTCCAAGTATCAGGCGCTTGGTAAAACATCAAAGGACTCTATGGGTCTCTTACTCCGCCGTAAAGCAGAGCTTGCAGGATAAGAACAGCATACACTTCAGCGGGTTCATATAATTTGCTTTTCGGTCCGTCGGATTTCAATAGTATCGGAGGATCTGGGCCTCCTACCCTCATCCCGCTATCCGCCTCCGCGCTTGTTTCACATCCCGCCAAGGCTATCCTAGCTACGCGTTCCTGCCAATTTTCCTCATCCGACGGACTCGTTTCCCGTACGCGTTTATAACTTCACCTCGGTCCTGCATCTCCGCTTCTAGCCACATCCTGCATAGAGAGACCCGCGTTAAGGCCGATCGCACAAAGGCAGCCGCAAAATTAGTTTCCTACAGAATTCGATTTGATGTTGCGAAGGTGCACGCAGCCAATGAGAGATTGTGTGGTAAAAAGCGTGTGTGGAGGTGACGGAAGCCGCCAACATGCCGGAGGTCTCGTTGAGCTCGCTGATGATTGCGGTTGGTGGATAATCCAGGATTGATACCGGTTAATCCCAGGATTCTCGCTGTCTCTCTGCCTCTAGTTCTCTCGCTCTCATTTGCCATTAGGACAATTACGTAGATGGCTACGCGAAGGAATGAGACCGTATGATGTTCGATGGGATGAGTTGTCAATTAACGCTCACGATGGCTCTGAGTCTCGATACTCTAGATCCCTCGCGACAGTCAAAATGGCCGAAAGGCGGCATTAATTTCGCCATCGATGTTGTTCCGCCAGAGGTCATCTCGAATCAGTGAGCCGCTCGCTGACTCTCATAACTGGATAATCCATCCGTACGCGCAAGCTTTCTCATTGCCGGAGGGTGGTTTATGGCCCTTGCTGGGTGGACCCCTTCTGTAGCCTCGTCCGCAAGACGATTCGAGCCTAAAGCTGGGTGCTTACTCGCCCGAACGCTGACGCGATAACCCAATATTTATACAATTATAAAGCCTCCGACGTCAGTCCTCTCGCTGCTTACTCATTCTATCCTTCATCCAATACTTCTCTCACTTCGCACAAACGTATACGCGATACGAGTTGGTCGGGTGTACACACCATTGGGGGTGGCTCAACAGGGGATGCTACCAGACCCCGGGAGATTTCGTTAGGTCAATCGGAGCGTAAAAGCGGTGGTTTAACCCTCAGCCATGTCTAAAATGGCCACAACCATTCCTCGAAGATGGCGTCGCTATTGCGTCTCTTTGCTGAAGCAAGATTTGCAGCCTAAATGTTCACGTAACATCCCAACAATCTTTTCATTCCAACTGTTCTCACATACGTGACTTGTTCTATCCAAAATGAACGTATCGGCGGTAAAAAGTGTATTCAACATCGCTACGTGCCAGCTCCGTGCTGGGCCAGTCCTATTATAATATGAACACCCGTATAGGGTCTCATTTCTCATGATGTCCGCAGTCCGGCTGCCTCTTATTAATGCATTCCGGAGCGTGTACATATACAGCAAAGTGCGCTTGGTGCACGGTGGAGTTTCGCAGAGCAAGGGAGTGCGATAGAAAGAGACAGAGAGAGAAGGAACGGGGTGCAGTACGTTGGTACACCGCGAGAGGGCCTCCCGCATAATCCGCATTCGAGTCTCGGCGTACTTCCGGGCCAGAGGTGAAACAAGAAGGGAAGTTGGTTCTCTGGCTTTTGACTATGCATATAGGCGTATACAGATACGTAAATATATATAGGCGTATAAATACTCATATACATGTATATGCAAGTACGAAGTACATACAACATGCAGTTCAGAAAATGCAGGAAGGTCGAGGGGTCTTGGGTGTTGCACCTCCCAGAGTGCGGCTTACCTGAGCGGCTTCTATCGCCTCTTCCAGCCATATCGAAACCGGAAAGTTATCTCAATCAATATAATTGCGGTATGAGAAACAATTCTAAGCTCCCTTCGTGGTACGCCAATTAAATTTTCACGTTTCATTCTCTTTCCCACACACACACGCTCTCTCTTCTTCTGTACTCGGAAGTGCGGTTTCCGAGCTCCACGAAATGGAATTAATAGTGTAGTAGCCGTCTTCGACCGCTGACACGTTTTGCCAATTAGCACCGAATAAGAATTCGCGGTAGCAATAACGTCACCATATGCTACGAGAAGAAAAAGTTTTGCATCGTGAATCCTCATTGTGGCGGTTTTAAGGGGCTATACCAGTGTGTACGCTGAAAATTTGGGTGATTTTCGGGAATTTTTTGGAAGAAAGGTACTCAATTAAATGTTTCGGAAAATCAAGAATATATTTGGCTATATTTGACCTATATTGCATAATTTTTTCATAGAAAAATATTGAGATCCAAGCTACTTATGCGCTGCCTTCGGAGGCGTCAAAAAAAAGTTCCTCCACTGCTGACATGATTCCGGCCGATTGAGTGGTTGAAACCGAAAAAGGAAAAAATGTCGTTAAACTGGAAGGTATTTCCTGTACAATGACGTAGGATTTTCGAAAAGTATGAAAATCTAACAAAATGGCGTAGTTATGAAAAAGAAGTCTGTTTTCTTGCCTATAAAATGGTTGTTTTTTTCAATGCCGAACCGTCAATTTTGAGTCACTCGGATAATTGCTCCTTGAGTTACAATGTCGGCAAATTTGAAAAATCTCATTTCGAGAAAAACGCGTTTAAAGCTTTAACTATTGATTTTTGCAAGATAAAATAATATTGATATTATTTTATCTTCTTATTGTTGTGTATTAAGTTATATAAATGATAATGACATTCTTGAAAGTATAAACTGTCGGAAAAGGCAAAAAAAAATCGATTCTTTTAACGCGTCACACTGGTGTATCCCCTTAAACTTTGTACATTAACCGGAAATTTATAAAAATAACACCGCGTGAGGACAACATTGATGAATGCACTGTAGGTTTGGTTCGAACGGTGGATGACATTTTTAGGCACCACATACGAATAGGAGTGGAACAACAAAAGACGAATTTGTTCCGAGGGTATACGAAAAGTATCTTTAAACAACTTGTGGCCTTTGTTTATTCACCAGGGAGCACCAAGAGTACTATATCGTAAACCTTGCCAACTTTCGGAGAAGTTTACCTAAGCCTCGATCCTTCCGGTCGGCGTATGGCCTGTACGGTGTATTGTCCATACACATGCACTGGCACATACGCACACAGATGTTTATCGAGAGCACATGTCGTCCTCTGTTCTTGCAAATCTTGGCAGCAGGCGTAAACGCTCGGCTCGTATAAATTCGCGTCGAATGGCTGAACGAGCCTCAAACTGACCGAGGCCAAACGCGCTCAACGTTAAACAGTGGAGAAACTTGGCTGGCCCATTCCCACGTGATCAATAGATCTCCCTGCGGAGCGAAGTCTCCACAGGTGGAAGTGATCGCTAGATCTCTCTGTGGTAAACCACATCCGAGAAATTCGTTGCACGGTTTTCCACGTCTGTCAACGGCGATAAATAGTCAAGCGGAATTTTGACCTTTCGTCCATTCGCTAGAGGAATCGTACACGTTTCCATGATGGTGAAGTTTGCATCATTAAGGCCTTAGGCCACAGTAACGGGCATAAAATCATGTGCGAAGGGGTCACTCATTAAATTAATTACACACCTATTAAGTATGAATATCAAGCTGGTAGAAATTATATATATATATTTTTTTTTTCGATGTACAAAATGGCCGACTGCTCCAAACTTCTCCAAACAGCATTTTTCCAATTGGCGTGACAAATAACTTCAACAATTTCCACTCGATTTACTTCAAATTTGAAAGTTATGTTCCTAATTGCATTTCGCAGAGAAGTACGTACGGAATTTCTGATTAAGGAGAGATGTACACCTAGATGGTCGAGGTCGAGTATTTAGAAGCTATGAACATTCCGTCGACCGTAGAAGACCTACACTATGGGCCTGGTATCGATGATTCCATGTAAGTTGACAAATTTCATGATTCATTCATTCCCAAATTTTCAAACGCGTTTTTCTCAAAACCACGTTTTTCAAATCGGTACCCAAAATTTCTCGAAAACCAATTAACCGATTGCCTTGAGGTTTTGTGTGGTTATTCTATACACCATTATCAAGTACCTGTCATAGGATTTTTTTTTCCGTTACTTAGTTTTTGTTTTATAGGCAAGATAATAACTAATTTTTGGCCCCAAAAATCACTATTTATGTTCAAACGTCCGCTATTTTGTCATAAATCGATACTTTCAAAATCGGCTATGACAAATACTAGATTATAGTATCTAGTTTAATAATCTTTTTGGGTTTTTTTTTTCAGATGATTTTTGAAGAAACGCCAGTGGGCGCACCGTATACGCAGATTTTTTTACGACGCTCCAAGGATCATACAATATCCTTGTATATTTTTGATATTTTTAAAGCTCCCGAATATAAGTGAAAATTTCGCCAAAATTGCACTTTTTTCAATACCCGCCATTTGGTGATTTTTTTTTTCGAAGAACGGTTACGTACAGCGAGAACTACATTTATATAGATTATAATATTCGTTTCTTTTTATTTTTCAGAACATCCATTGTCAAATTATGGGTCCGACCGTTGAAGCACATTTTTTATACAGAGAAACTATTATACCTCAATCGCGATGTTAACTTTTTATTTTTTTAAATAAAAACTCACATTGAATAAGATCAATGTATGCTTAACAGGAGTCCTTTTTTGAAGTCCCAAATAAATAATCTAGTGGACAAAAAGAAATCGAAAAAGACGATCTCTTTCGGCCCGTCACAGTAATGTCCTCTCTTAACTGACGTTATACAGTAAGTATACCCGGAGTCTATTTCGGAGACAATACGGCCGTTGTATGATGCACTGAATATAAAAATTCAACGTGTGTTTAATCGACGAATGAAAGAGACACCAGACGAGGAGAAGAATTGTCGAAGAAAGAAACTCGTGGAAACGATCAATTGAGGCCAGAAGACATTTCGATTAATTATCCCGGCAGACAATTCGTTAATTGCAGAAAAATCCGTCGGAACAAAGCCTGACCCGAACTGTGCAGATGGGAAAAAAACGTGATTGAAAAAAATCATGCAAATACGAGCTATCGTCACCGGGGACACGAATTACGGTAGTCGAATCTAGTTTATTCTACCCGTAGGGTTACTGCAATTTTCGGAATTGACTCCGCGTAAGCGACTCTCCTAACTTTCTCGTTTAAATTCTGCAGGCTTAAGTCCCTATCTCTCTCTATGTATGAGCTTGCCGATTGTCCTTGTCATGAAGATATAGAGGCGTCGTAATCGCGCCTTGCTCGACGTTTTTTTTTTCTTCTTTTCAATGCATCGAAGAAAATCGATCAGATCGACGGCAGGGAGCTCCTGATTTAAAAAACAATATCAAGGCGTCGCGCGAACGGTTTCTGTACACTGAGGAGGGTGAAAAACAGTCTAGGGTGAAAAACCGCATGCAAGACTCATTTTCTATTCGACAACCTACAGTCTCCATTCATTCTATAGGAAATATATATTTATATTGGAAAAACCGATCTCGAAGGCATTCCCCTTCGAGGACCGTTCTCATAGTAGCCAATTGTTCCCACATTCAACAGTATGTAAAACCCGGAGTCTTCAAAATAAATGTTCACCCCACACGTATATATATATATATATATATATATATATATATATATATATATATATATATATATATATATATATATATATATATATATATATACACACACACACACACACACACATATATGCCAGCGTACTTTCGTTTCTCGGCAAACAATCGGCGTTACGGTATAAAAAAAGAGCTGTAGGAAAATAACAGATGGTACGAGCGAGCCCAGCGTATTTTCCTGATAAGCCGCGAATTCATCTTTTTTTTGTTTCAGTTCACTGAGAAAAAAAACCAATTGAATCAAAAAAATATATTGGTTGATTCAAATAAATGTTCGATCGCGGAATGCCACCGATATATGAGATTGTTACAATATTATAAAATATTGGAAAATATTATTCAAATAACATATTATTTTATTTGAAAATCTCTTCTGTTCTCTGAATATCTACATTATCCTTCAAATAAAGGTATATTCTATTGAAATTATTCTATATAGAATTCGTAGATGTATGGATGAAATAATTAAGCGATTGCTACATTTTTTATTTCGTACAAAAATATAATCAATAGAATGAATTATTTCTTTACTAGATCGAAACGAATATGCTATGAGATGTAAGTTTTTAAATTTGTTTTAAATCTGAAAGTAAAGTGAGCATTAGAATGATCATCCACGATAATAGTAGAGAGAATATCAGATATGCAATGGAATTTCCATGGAGAGAATATCAGATATGCAATGGAATATCCATGGAGAGAATATCAGATATTCAAGTGATAAGAACAGATACTACACTTTGATCTTAGCCACAGGCCAAGAAACGATACTCTTTAGAGGTTCTCCGGCGTTAAAGTAGATCGTCGGTTCGCGCTACGCTTACGAGAAACGAGCGCTCGTGCGGCTTCTAGCGGTTACTCCGAGAACTACGGGTTTCCTCACACCTATAATTTCGGTGGCGCATGGCCATAATATGGTTGAATTTTTTCAACGAAATTCGCAATAAACATATTTTATTTTCGCATAATTCTTTAACCAGTTCAGACATTTGCTTAATTATTTTCAATCAAAATAAAATATTAATATTTCAACGAATAATGTACTTGAAAATCAATATCGGATGTGGTGAAACAATAAAATAACATGTTTACTCAATAGAAATTTTATCTGAATCAAAGGAGGGAAATTCAATTTTTCTTGTATACTCAAATCATCAATATTCATGTTATGAATTGAAACGCTTTTTTTGTTCGTTGCAGAAAATGCATTCAAAACTATATAATTCGTTCGCGATAATTTTTAAGATAGTTTCAACAATATATTGTTCTCCGTTAACAATATATATTTTGAATGGAAAAAAACTTTTAATTTTATCATGCTTTTAAAGTCAATAGCGTTTTGTTAAGACTAATAAATCCGATTATTTACACCAACAATTTTACAATTGAATCAACGAAATTTGATTCAATGACACCAATGATATTGGATCAATGATTTTTTTTTCTCAGTGTTAAAAAAAAAGACACCGAGACGAAATAATCAATTCACTTGATTGCCCCAATTTGGAGTGAAAATAAAATAAACGTTTTCGTTAAATAAAGAAAGGAAACGTTGAGCCATCGGCTAGCTGGATCAATGAAATTCAGGCCGGTAGTTGGTCAAATCACTAACGGACCACCATAACAGTGGACGAATGGACGAGGGTTGGAGAGGGTCATTAAACGAATCCATAATCAACTAACGAGCCCAAAACTCGTTACGTATATCATTCAGTTTAGTGTTCGAGAGGGAGAGGAAGGGAGAGAGAGAGAGAGAAACGAGCTTTGAACCGCAAATCGCTCTCGCCATTCTGCCTAACAATTCTAGTGGCTATCCACACATGAGCGGCGAATCAATCGTGTCGAATTACCCATAATTTTGCACATTACTTATCAAGCCCATGGTACAAAAATGATCGAGCACCATTATACCAGAAATGGACGCGCGTAACGACGGATGGTATCTCGATTGGATGATCAACGATTATTGATGACGTTAAAGCGTGCATCATTGCAACGCGATAATTATTTTTTAGTCAACTAGAATTTCTATTGGCAAATTTGGGATGCTGAAGTTACTCAAATATTTTTTTCGGATCCTCATCAGAGATCTACAAGATAAATGTGCGAATATTTTTTTTTATGTTAAAAAAGATTTTCGAAGAAAAATTTCCGTTGAATCCCAACGATGCAAACGGCAATACCGTAATTATCGATATCGAACGCGATTTCGTACGCAAATCCCCGTGAGTATTTACGCCAGTAGTTCCCACTGATTTTCAGACGAACACAAAGCCGACTTTACACCTGCGATCAGCTGCCAAGGATGGGGATATTTTGAAAAATCGGCTTAAAAAAATCGATGTATTAAATAGCAAATATATTATTTGTATCCCTTCGTTGTTGTTTCGGACCTTTACTGTCCGAATAATTTTAACAATGGACAACGTACTTCAGGGGATTTTTATTTTATCATACCAGAACGTTTGAGGCGGAACACCACGATGACGCGCGAAAAAAAAATCATTTTTTTTCACCTTCTCAAAGTATACATGTTCAAGAATATGTAAAAAAAAATTGAATTTAAAATATTGAAAATTGACCAAGTTACAGACGATTGACAATCATTCATAAAGACGGAATCAAAACCTTAGCTATAATTGTTCTATTTTCCATTTAAAAAAAACCAAAACTTCCGTTGTTGAAGTAGCTATTATTGTACGTAGCCGTTTTTTCAATTTGGTATTTTTCAAGCCCCCGAATGTAAGTTCAAATTTCACCAAAACTACCATTTTCGTCATAAACACCCGCTATTTTGTAAACGTTTTTTTTTTCTTCGAAAAACGGCTAGAACTACATTTATATAGACTACAAAACTTTCTTTTTTTTTTATTTTTCAAACCAATCATTGTCAAGTTATCGATCCGGCCATTGGGCCACATTTTTTATACAGCGGCGTTATTGAGGTAATAATACCTCAATAACGTTGTTAATTTTTAATTCCTTTAAGGGGTTATACCCCCACTTGCGATTTTGAAAAAATCGATTTTATTGCATTTTTTTGAAGTATAAGTATCTGAGAATATGTCCTGAAAATTTCAAGTCGATCCGAACAAAATTGACTGAGATATGAGCGTTGAAAGAGAAGAATCCGCGTTGAAAGAGCGTTGAAAGAGAAACTTTAAACGCGTGTTTCTCAAAATGGCATTTCTGAAGTCGGTGACCAAGATTACTCGAACACTATTGAACCGATCTTCTTGAAATTTTGCAGACTTATTTAATACATAAAAATGTAGTCTTTAATCGTTCGATTTTTTTTTCTCGAAAAAAATGGCCGTTTTATAGCCAAAAAACGGCCGTTTTTTTTCGTTAAAATCGAACCATTAACTTTGACTGTCCGCCATTTTGTGAAAAATGAATATTTTTTAAAATCCTTCGATTAAAGACTAGTTTATACTTATATTTGACTAAATCCATCCGCATTTTTGTCTTCAGATGATCCACTTCGCCGCAATGTTGGTCACCGCAAACCGTGTATATAAAAACATTATTTCATTGACGGCCATTTGCCACTAAACAATGTAATATTTTTCAATAAAAAAATTACTGAAAGTTCTCCAAGATGTGTTCTTCAAGATGGTATATTGATCGATTAAAAAAGTTTTGTAGTTTTCTTTGAAAAAATTCATGAAAAAGGCTTGTTTTTTGCGCTACAAGTGGGGGTAACGCCTTAAATAAAAATGTACACAAAACAAGTACAACATATGCTAAATAACATACCCTTTTCCAAATCCGAAATGAATAATTTAGCAGACAACAAAAATCGGAAAAAAACTACCTTTTTCAGCCCATCACAATGGTGTCGTCCCTTGAGGGAGGAAATCCCTTTAGACGCCCGAAAATTAGTCGTTTTTCATGATTCTTTCAACGCCGATATAATAATCGCATGATTTTCAAATGTTGACATTATCTTATTACAACTTTCAAATGTTGAAAAAACGTTTCCTTTTTCAAACAAACCAAAGTTGTAATAAGATAATGTCAACATTCTAAAATGATGCCATTATTTTATCACCTTTCAAAAAATGCATGAAAAATGCCTCATTTTCGGGCGTCTAAAGGGAATTCCCCTCTTAAAATCCTCAACTATCCAAACTTTGAAATGTCAACAGGAACGATTTCGCTGCCCCGAAGTATTTATTTCCGTCTCTCCCGAAGTTGGCCGCGCGAACGTTACCGAATTATAATAAGGGTGGTTGTTCGGTCGAAACATCGTGTACGCTGAGCTGCATTTGCCGCTGAATATATATTGCATCATTACGCACAACTCGTTGGTTTATGCCGGCAACTAAATTCAATTGTAAGCGCCACAATATTGACTATCCGATATTAGCAGATTTTACGATAACGTTGACCACCGTAATCACATCTCAAAATGTACGGTGCATTAAAAAAAAAAGCCAACCAAATTTAGGCCAAATACAAATTCGCGTGAAAAGCTAGAAATAGACATCGAATTGACGTTGACCAGATGAGATTACTTTGTTAAAAATGGAGCCTCGTTTTGCCAATTTCCAGTTCAAATGAAGAACGGCGCAAAGAAGATTATTTATTGATACTGAGATACGGAAAATCGAAACTTAGTCGGAGGATTTACGAGATAAATTCATTATCGCTGTCATCTCGTATATGTGGACGTTTAGTAATGAACCGGCAATAACGTGATTATTTTGGAAATTCTCTCTCCAAAGGATGCCTTCAAATGAATCCTACATTCGTGTTTTCCACGACGTGTATAGCTATGAGAATATTATATTGACCCGTACCACTCGCACAGACACATGTCATTACGTTCTGGACTGGACAAGAATTTCTACCGTCACCTCACGATAGTGCTGGGCACTATCGCGAGGGTTGGTATTACGGCTTCTGCATGTTTCACGCTTCGAATCAATGTTTTTGCATAATTCAGAAGCGATTCCTGCGCTTCCCCGTACCAGCTGTACATATTTCTATGTAATACCTGCACAAATACCGCACACGTGCGTGCCGATCCTTACAACCCCCTGGTCACAGTATGTCTAGTGTGCATCACGTATGTCTCGTCTATGCAGTGCAAGATTGTATCCACCGTGGCGCCACCGCTCGCTCGGATTAAACATTTACAAAGAAGTTGAGTTGACAGTGTCTCCCAACACGTATACCTTCCCTTTCCTGGCCTGATAAAAGGGGTGTTCAAGATATCCACCAAAACGGGATCATTGCATCCACATTCCGAGATTAGGGATGGATTTTTGACGAAGTTCGTGCAGAGAACAAAATATTGCTGCATTTCCGAAATAGTCTAGAACCCCTGGAGACTTTGTCGGGTCATCTTCACTGTGTCGATTAGGCACATGCCATTAGCAACAGCCTTGACAGATGACGCGTAAAAATAGGGCTAGCGATGTTTAGGGTAGTACGTGCACGAATCTCCTCATTAGAAGAAAAAAATTGATTTTTTTGTATGCTGTAGCAGAGACATAAAAAATGACGTCCGCGAAAACTCTGCAGGCCTGACCGGCTAAATACAACAGTAATCAAGGTAGTTCCTCTGCGAAAATCTCAACCAAAAGTTTACATACCATGTTCATGTTTAAAAGATTGATAATTGGTTTAATTAGTAATGAATAAAATTAAAAACTACGCAATATTGACTCGGTACTAGTAGATAATACGATGGATATCATTTATTGCCGTAAAATATATTTTGTATTGTGTTTTTGATCGACCATTGCCAGTAAACATTTTGCCGGGACTGTCCAGGCTTTGCCCCAATTGTTTTTTTCCAGGCTTTGCCAGGCTTTGCAGCAAAGTTGTGAAGTCTTCTCATGGTTATATCTTGGAAACTAGATGGTGAATCATTCTCATTTTTTTTCACATTATTCGTGATATCTTACTGTAGTTTATCCTCGTTTTTTATCAATTTCTTAATTTTAGTTTTGACGGTAGAATTAATGATGCTCTGTTCGCCCATCGTAACGCATTTGTTACGTGTAAACCAAGCCAACTTTGAGTGTAAATATCTCAGGTTTGGGGTGGTCAAACTTATTTAAATTGCACAGATGTTTGGATAATGTATTAAATAACGTATATGTCAAATTTCAACCATTTCTCAATTCAACTCTTCTGTGGAGGTACTACCTTAATTCACGAAATCAATGCATTTAACCCGCACCATATAGGGAATCCGTGCGGATCGAACTTTGGAACGGAAAGAATAATAGTTCCCGATTAGATCAGAGCTATGCGAAAAGCGACGAACAACAAGAAAACTGTCGCGGTCACGTATGTTCCATAAAAAATATAGGTCACGGGACATTTCGAGCGGATATCATCGATCCAATCGACTCATTTTTGGGTTCGCTAGCCGTGTCTGCCATCTCTCTTGTTACAATATGCACATTACACATACACTACAACACACGATTACACGTACGGTGAACAAACACATGCTTGGCATGTTTCGAAAGCACCTGAATACAGCGTTGCCACGGATATTGCCAGAATTATGAAATGGCGGCCTGTGACAACTCAAGTCAAATCTGATTGCGATTTTACTTCACTTACCAAACTATAATACAAACAGTTATCACATGCACTTCTCAAATAATTATTTTCTGTATCACGTTTATTATTATACCCAAATACATATTTTGCTTTTTTCTGATTCGATAATTTATAGATTTTTGGTTGGCTAGTCAATCCGGTAGTACTACCTTGAGGTATTCCTTTCCTGAACTCGAATACTTGACAATTAACTGATTTTCGTCTATAATCGAGTAAAAGTACATCCCAGTATACTGGTCAAAATTCAAGCCAAGTTACCGAACTTCTAACGAAAAACTACGACTCCAAAAATCGTCTCATTTGTACAGCGCTTTATGGAGATGACACGCTGGCCACATTTCTATCTAATAATTTGTGCACTGAATAACTCTAGATGCCTGATATAAACTGCTCAAGCGTGTAAAAAAATCTGAAAGTTCCGCACCGACGATAAAAACAGGTCACAGAATGTTTAAACAAAACATAAATGATAAATCTTTGAAAAATGTGACTAGAAGAATTTTCGCAGCCGCGACTTTTCCGAGAAAATGTAAAAATGTCTAAAACTACTACATTTGGGCGAAATTTTTGGAATTCCTGTTTGTCGATGGGTATAATAATTGATTGTCACTTATTTTTATCCAGTGCCACTGTTGTTCACCAATGATTCAGAAGGGTATGCTTATGCTTCCACAAATACGACCCTCCGCGAAAGAAATACCTCAAATATCGTCTTCTAGCCATCAGCCCCTGATAAAATCTCCCGTTACGAGAACAGCGACGTGTTTTTTTAAAATAAATTTACGAGTAGTATTTTAGGCAGGAGAAAAGGTGAATTTCCGCTTCGTGCAGAAGTTATTTGCGTCAGGGGTTCAATCCATCACGGTTCCAAATGAAAGTCATCAATTAATCATCGCTCAAACGGGCGAGATATTAATCACGAATGATTGCAAATAATTTTCGTGATCGTCAATTTAATTTCTATATGGGAATAAATCCAACAAATTCGGGGCTACTTGTGTGACTTAATCAGTTGGCTAATATAACCGAACGAGTTTATGGGACGGTGCATTTATCGTAGCAATTCAACTCTATAATTAAACGCGCCACAAGTCTAGCTCGACCGATTGATTCCAAACGAGAACAGATTTGCCAATATATTTTGTTATCAATATTGATTGGTCATTAAATCAACTGCCAGAGAGAGAGAGAGAGAGAGAGGCACAAATAGACCCGCCGTGTCAGCATGACTCTAATCTCTATGCCTTCAAAACCGAATGATCTAATTAAGCTTTATTGGGATTGCGTAATTTTCCCTCGTCGTCGTCTATCGCAAGAATACCTACAGCGAAAATAGACTTGTCTCGACCTCCGAAGCCTGCATTTCTCAGCGATACCGTATCTACCGAAATTGTTTTCCCGAAGTTCGCAGTTTTTCAGTTCTCCTTTTCCTGCTCGTATACTTATGTACACAGGATTCGAGCTATTTTTATTCCAGGGAAACTGTAAGCGTGGCATTCCTGTGTTTTTTCTCGGCGATGTCATGCCCGCGTATCTTCTTCATTAAGTACCTTATTTATAGTGGCCTCGCCATAGCATTTCCACAATAGCCAACCTCTCCTCCGGGAGAAACACAATTTCCATTACGGTTCTTTTATCAGTGTTGTTTTCTACTCGAAATCTGCCTGTCATTCTATTTTTCCACTGTTTTCTTCCTATATTTGCACCGCAAATCTATGCTCCGATGTATATACATAGAACGTCCTGTTATTAATGGATAATTCTGCAATTGTCGACAGGTCAGATTATGTCCTACTATATGCTATAGCAGTTTAGTAAAAGTTCCTCGGTTTTCGAGATAAAAATCATCTGCTTTTGGTTTTTCGCGTGCCATTTCCACAAATGATAACTTTTTTAACCCGGTTAAAAAAAATACTCTTGGTTATTTGTTTTATCAAGAAAAGGCTTCTTTTTATCCTCAAATGTTAAGGAAACTTTATGAAAAAAGATCTTATGAAGAATTTTCATAAAAACCAATTCGAGCGTCTGATGTTGACAGCCTGCGGTGTAAAAAAATGTACTACCCATATTGTGCCGATTACTTTGAAAAATTGCTTAGTTATTGTCGATTCATATCATTTGTAGAAATGACATGCGAAAAACCGAAAGCAGATGATTTTTTCAAAAAATAATATCAAGCCCAAAATCTCGAAAACCGTGGGAATTTATTAAACTAAAATTTACTAAACTAAAATTCCAGCATATAGTAGGACGTGATCTGACTTATCGACAGTTGCAGGATTATCCATTCATAACAGGACACGCTGTGTATGTGTGTATATATATATATATATATATATATATATATATATATATATATATATATATATATATATATTAGGGTGGCCCGAATTGGAGCTCTTTTTTTTCTTTTGTGCCACCATCCCATTATCTTCTTTAAAGAAAAAAAAAATTTGCGAAATCTACGAGCGGTAAAAAAATATTTAGAGGTCGCTCAAGCCTACCAAAAATTCAAATTTTCATTAACTCGTAATTTTTTTTCGTTCACTTCTCACCCATGCATTTTTAAATTAACGCCGCGAAAGCTCTAGCCCGTCAATGAATATTTAGCAGTCACGCAAGAGCTTCGAAATTTCCAATTTTCGCCATTTTTTTTATACTCATCTCATAAATTAATGTATAATAAATTTGACGCTTTGTAAAATTTTCAAAACAATTAATCGTTCTTCTTTAGAAATAGATTTTTCAAAGTTACCTCACACTACTAACCCAAGAATTATAATCTTTGTTCTCATAGAATAATTCTTTAAAGCTCTTGTCCGTAAACAAAATTATGGGTCCCCCGGTTTATCGGGTTAGAAGTGTCAGGTAAATTTAAAAAATCCGTTTCTAAAGAAAAAAAGGATTAATTGTTTTGCAAATTTTACAAAGTGCTAAATTTATGAGTGGGAAGAGAAAAAAATTCGCGACAATTGGAAATTTCGAAGCTCTTGAGCGACCCCTAAACATTTATTGGCCGGCTAGAGCTTTCGCGAGCGTAATTAAAAAAATTTTAAGCGTAAAATTGATGGTTGAGACGTAAACGAAAAAAAAATCAAATTTTTAAATGAAAACTTGAATTTTTGGGAGGCTTGAGTGACCTCTAAATATTTTTTAACCGCTCGCAGAATTCGCAAATTTTTTTTTTCTTCAAAGAAGATCATTGGGTGGTGAGAAAAAGGGAAAAAAATAAAGCTTAAGTTTGGGCGGCCCAAATTTGAGTTCTATTTTTTCCCTCTTTCTCAGCACCCAATGATCATCTTTAAAGAAAAAAAAATTACATATATATATATTGATATCAGAGATAAAACTGATTCCTTGTATAATTCGGTTGGCAATTACCCAGATTGACAAAAGTTCGTGGAACTTCGCGGCGACACAAACACTCGAGCGGAATCCGTTGACGGGGACGGGGAAACAGTGAACAGGAAAAGACGGAATGAAGAACAAGAGGGTGAGGGGAACCCAGGAAGAGTGGCAGGAGGCGAAAAACGACGGGAGTGGAACTGAGAAAGGCAAAGGACATTGCAATCAATGGTGAAAAGGTACTATCTTTGCGCGAATAAATGCTGCTCGGAAAGACCAATGGGAGCGAACCCTGACTCTTTTGTCTTTAATGTGTCTTAATTAATGAACCGGTTCGAGTGACGTCGCAAGGGACAGAGACGGATGAGGGGGGTAATCGCGAACGTCTTTGTCTTCCTTTTCCAATAAGATGAATCCTGCTCTTACGTTTTCCGTCAAATGATCGAGTACTCGTGAGCGATTTGTAATTATCGTAGATCACTTTTCTAATTTATTCGATTGTTAAGCGGTCTGCCTAGTTGTCAAAGTCGAAAAATCACTTTTTTCAAAACCAATATATTTTGACTGTATATTGTTTTTTAATTGTGGCCTAAAAATTTGAGGTGATCGGATTAGAGCTGACAGATGTATAGACGCTTTAAGGCGTTACCCCTACTTGTAGCGCAAAAAAAGGCCTTTTTCATGAATTTTTTAAAAGAAAACTACAAAACTTTTTTAATCGATTAATATACCATCTTAAAGAACACATCTTGAAGAACTTTCAGTAATTTTTTTATTGAAAAATATTACATTGTTTAGTGGCAAATGGCCGTCAATGAAATAATGTTTTTATATACACGGTTTGCGGTGACCAACATTGCGGCGAAGTGGATCATCTGAAGAAAAAAATGCGGATGGATTTAGTCAAATATAAGTATAAACTAGTCTTTAATCGAAAGACTTTAAAAAATATTCATTTTTCACAAAATGGCGGACAGTCAAAGTTAATGGTTCGATTTTAACGAAAAAAAACGGCCGTTTTTTGGCCATAAAACGGCCATTTTTTTCGAAAAAAAATCGAAGGATTAAAGACTACACTTTTATGTATTAAATAAGCCTGCCAAATTTCAAGAAGATCGGTTTATTAGTGTTCGCGTAATCTTGGTCACCGACTTCAGAAATGCCATTTTGAGAAAAACGCGTTTGAAGTTTCTCTTTCAACGCTCTTTCAACGCGGATTCTTCTCTTTCAACGCGCATATCTCAGTCAATTTTGTTCGGATCGACTTGAAATTTTCAGGACATATTCTCAGATACTTATACTTCAAAAAAATGCAATAAAAAAAATCGATTTTTTCAAAATCGCAAGTGGGGGTAACCCCTTAAACGCTTTTTTTCGAAAAAGTTCGTTTTCAAATATCTCAAAAGCTACTGCAACAATTTTTCTTAAATTTTCAGGACTTTTTATGGATGTAAAAATATAGTATTATATTATGGTATTATAAAAATATAGTATTATATTATTATATTATATTATATTTAGAATAACGGTTTTTTTTTCAAGTTAAACTTTCGATTTTATGAACGCAAAAAGCCATTTTTTTTTTAAATCAAGACTCGTTTTAAGGCCTTACACCACGGTAAACGTCTAAAATTAAGTGATTATTCTCGATTTTTTTTGTGGTGGAAGGACAAGTAAGAGGATAATTATAATCAAGGATGTTATTAGGCATATCCTCAAGTGAACAAAAAAAATTATATTACAAAATTATACAAAATGGTTTTTACAGGTTTACTTTATTTTACAGGTACCAAATTTTTTCCCCTTATTCTAGATAGTTCGAACAATCTCTCAAGCCAATTCTTATGAAAATCATTTTTTTAACAATACTACAGTGGTGTTACCCCTTAAGCACGCGTCATTTTTTAATTCGATATTTCGGAAATTCTTCGATTAATCATAGGATAAACTAATATACAAACGAAATCTATTCGATTTTTAAAATTAAACAACCTGGTTCAGAAGGGCACTGCTCACCGTAAAAGATCTTTTCGAGAAGTGCTGTAAGTCGATTATAATTAAGTATTTTTCTACAAAAAAATTACAGAGTACTCTTCAGATGATACTTTTTTAATACCTCATTTTTGTAGAAATTTATTTATTTTCACGATTTTCTAAAAAAAATCCCAGAAATGAGCTTTTTTCGCCTGTTACAACTAGGAATACCCCGTTGAATGAAATTTCCGAATCCATCTGTTACAATGAAACGCTATCATCTACGTGGATCAGAACGGACAACAAGAGAAAATGCTTCGGTCTTATCTTAAAAAAATGATTTCGTTTTCTTTATTTTTATTAAGGGCTGTTCATAAATTACGTTATTTTAAAATGGGGAGGGGGGTCTGGTCGTTGGATGACGGCAACGATAATTAGATTATGACGATAGGAAGGATATGACGATTTCGGGGGGGGGGGGGGATCAGCAGAAATCGATGGACAGCCTCTTGTTGTTTATTATTAAAAATCTTTTTATTATAAATTTGAATCGTAGTTCTCCAAAGCAGAATTCAATCAGTGAATCAATTTAAATGAATTGATCTTCGTCCAATCCCAACAACGCAAGCATCAAGATCAATCGCAATTTACGAACTTTTCGCTATCACGACCTAATTTCCCAAAAAATTCTCAAAATATTTTCCACGCCGATGAGATAGCGTAAAAAAATTCGAGCGACGTTTAAAAATTGGAGCACGACTGGTCGACACCACTGTGGCCCGGTGAACCGAAAGAATGAAAATTCGATGTCTGCGCGACATGTAGGAGAAGAAAAAGCGGTGGGTAAAGCGCCCAGTTCGGATGAATCGTAACGCGTTCATTAATAAATTCCCAATGCGAAAACGGGTATCGATGAAAACGTCGAGATTTCGGAAATTGGATCGGCACGTACTAACTTCGGAGGAACACGATCCGAGGAAGAAACTCATGGGACGCGACCCCCCGCCACGTCCACCCTCCCTAGCCTGGAGGTCTTTACCCGCCTTATCCCCCGAAAGCTCGCACGATAAAATATCGCCCGTTCTCGCCTTCGGCTACGTGACTCGATTATCCAAGAATTAAATCTTGACGAGAGAGACGATTTTCTCGCGAATCGTCCAGAAGCCTCCGCACATGTACGCGCGATTCGGTAAGCGCGGGGCCTCGACTCGTTCGGCACATCAACAAACTTCAACCCCCCCCCCAAATGAGAGACAACATTAAACTTCGATGTGTTTTTTTTACTATTTTTATTTGATAATAATACTGCCACATTATCGTTGGAATACAGTGAAAACCAATCAGGTACTATTCAAGTGCCAACATTTTACTACGATAGCCCCTCAACCTTTTCTATCAAGGACCCTTGATGGAGGTCCAGAACGTAAATCCGCGAAGAAAGAAACATTGTTTTTTTTACCATTTTGATCTCATTTTATCATATTTTTATTATTATTTATCGTTGGAATACACGTGAAACCATTTACTATTCAATTGGACAAAATTTCACTACAAATGCCTCCTTTTCTATCGAGGACCCTTGATGGAGGTCCAGAAAGTACACTGCCGATCAAAAGTTTGAATATACCAGTCGATATTTTTTGCCGCACTGAAAGTTACATAGCTTCTTCAAAATAAAAGATAACCAAATTTACCGAACGGCGTTTTGAACGGAACAAATTCAGCTTTGCTTTGCTTTTTTAAAAAAAATTTTATGATTTTTTTTCGACCCGGTACGCACGTTTGTACGTGACTGTTTTTCGGCTTTTTTCGGCCATCGAGAGTTGGGCGCATGACTCATGGAAACATTTTTCGTCATGTTTATCCATGATAAACTTGAACGGGGTAGCAGGAGCTCCATTTTCGTTTTTTTTTCAAGTTTCGTACGATTTTTTCCGCAAAGTTATTTCATTTTTGGCTAAAAAAGACAAATTTTGGAAAATTCAATGTAACTCAAGAACTATAGGGTTTAAGAGGAAACGCCAAAGATGTAAAAAATTGCGTAAGTTTATACTGAATCACCTGGATTTTTTTTCAAAATTTTGCTCCGAGATTTTTTTTGACTATTTTCGCTTGAAACTCTGATTAGTAGGATGACTTAACCCGAAAAGTATGGTTTTTATAACAAAATATGAGGAGGAAGAACTTTTTTAGTTTTCGATTTTAAATTCGCTTAAATTTTTTCAGAATTTTTTTCTTAAATTTTTTTGGCCGATCCTCGGAGAATCGTCCGAACAATTGATTGGCTTATCTCGAAAACTATTGAGGTAGACACAAAATATCAACTCGGGAAAATGTTGCGGTGTTTCGTTTTGAATACGTTGACATTTTGTCAATTTTTTTTTACAGTGGTTCAAAAGCTCCTAGATGACCGGAAAAAAAACCATGTAAAGAAAATTTGGAAAAAAAATCTGAAAAAATGTCAACGTCTATTTTGATATTTTGTCTTTAACTCGATAGTTTTCGAGATACGCCAATCAATTGTTTGGACGATTTTCCGAGATTCGGCCAAAGAAACTTCTGAAAAATGTTCTGAAAAAATTTAAGCGAATTTAAAATCGAAAATTAAAAATGTTTCTCTTCATATTTTGTTATAAACGCTATCCTTTTTAAGTTAAGCCATCCTACTTATCAGAGTTTCGAGCGAAAATAGTCAAAAAAAAAATCTGAGAGGAAATTTGGAAAAAAATCCAGGCGATCCAGTATAAACTTACGCAACTTTTTACATCCTTGACATTTTCTCTTAAACCCTATAGTTCTCGAGTTACGTTGCATTTTCCAAAATTTGTTATTTTTAGCTAAAAATGAAATAACTTTACGAAAAAAGTAGTACGAAACTTAAAAAAAAAACGAAAATGGCGCTCCTGTCACGCCTTTTGAGTTTATCATGGATAAACATGACAAATTTTTTTCCACAAGTCATGCCCAATTCTCGATGGTTGTAAAAAAGCCGAAAAACAGTCACGTACAAAAGTCCGTACCGGGTCGAAAAAAAATCATAAAAAAATTTCGCCAAAGCAAAACAAACTTAAATTTGTTCCGTTCGAAACGCCGTTCGGTAAATTTGGTTATCTTTTTTTTTTGACGTAGCAATGTAACTTTTAGTGTGGCAAGAAATATCGACTGGTGTATCCAAACTTTTGAGCTGCAGTGTAAATCCGCCAAAGACATTTTTTTTAAACTATTTTTATCTCGTTCCACCACATAATTTTTTATCCCGTCTCATTTCATCACATTTTTATCATTATCTTTCGTTGGAATACAATTGAAACCATGTACTATTCAGTTGTCCAAAATTTCACTACGAAAGCCCCATAACCATTTCTATCGAGGACCCTACATGGAGGTCCAGAATGTAAATCTACCAACCACGATTTTTGACGATAATCCGTTCTCAAGAAATATTAAAAAAATTAAAAACCATCACATCACCCAACCAAAGTTCAATATCGCGAAAGACACATGTTTGGATATAAAGGAAGCCCAAACTACGTCAATCAACGCGTCAATCAACATTTCATCTCTCACTGAGGACGTCCATCTTTCACGAAATTGCGCCGCAGTGAAAAAAAGTGTATCTCTCCATATGAATCGACAAGCACACATTGCACGTTATTTGCATGCTTCCATACTGATTATTGGTCAAGAATAATTTAAAAAAATACAAGCCGAGTTGGACCAACGTGTGGACCCACGTGAGTGTATTTGCATACTCTCGTTGGTGGTGATTGAAAAAGCAAACAATATTCATCACAGTGCAAGAGAGAAGGGCCAATTAAAAACCCAAATAAAAAAAAGCGATGAAACAAAATAATAACAGCAATAGTAACATTAATAGTAGTAATAGTGATGCTGCCAGATATCGCGGTCCAACATTTGTTCCCTCGGTCCAATCAACAGAAATTCGTAGGGCCAACAATGCTCATGCATGTTGTGTGGAATGGTGAGTCGTTGATGAAGTGCAGTGGATAGGTATGTATATGCAAAAGGATCATTGTTAACCCGTCGCATCAACGCAATGGTGGCTATCAGCGCATCTGGTAGTTTTGAGAACATCCCTCAAATTACTCGCAACATATCGATGAGTCAGTCTTCGAAATATCTATCTATATAAATAAATCCTTTATACGAATGAGCGTAAATTTGTCCAAAGTTAATTATGAAGATATTCGGGTCAACCTAATGTTGAGGGGTCTTTTTAGACGCTAAAAAAAGCTATTTTCCTGGTTTTTTCGATAGGTTAATATTATAGATATTGATATAATAGTTGTTGCACCTAATAAATACACTATCGAAATACAAAAAAAAATGTTATGTATTTATGTAACCCAAACAATCTTTAAAAAGTGATTCATTCATAAAATTAATTACACATCTATTTAGTATGAATATCAAGCTGTTAGAAAATATATATTTTTTTTC
This sequence comes from Ophion ellenae, assembly GCA_963210295.1. Taxonomy (NCBI): domain Eukaryota; kingdom Metazoa; phylum Arthropoda; class Insecta; order Hymenoptera; family Ichneumonidae; genus Ophion; species Ophion ellenae. The sequence goes on from OY723392.1 coordinate 43,405,333, forward strand.
GATATACAAAATGGCCGACTACTCTAAACTTCTCGAACTAGTTTTCGTCCAACTGGCGTGACAAATAACTTCAACAATTTTCATTCGATTTACTTCAAATTTAAACGTTATGTTCCTAATTGCATTTCGCAGAGAAGTACATACGGTTAAATAAGTACAATTATCTTCTGATTAATCGAAAACTTTTCATTTTATGAGCAGTTTATGAACAGTTATACGGAATTTTTCACTGATAATTCATTTCTTAAGTTCAAACACCTACAACATTTGAATAAAACAATATTTTTTAAATTCCGTGCGTACTTTTCTAGGTATTCTAATGTAGATTGACGAGAATTTTCGTTGTTTGTTCTGGGTAAAAAATTATGGATGCTAAATGTCGCGCCGCGGAGCGCCTAAAAAAAAGGTCACAAACGAAAATATTAGTAGTCGGCCATTATGTACATCGAAAAAAATATATATATATTTTCGAACAGCTTGATATTCATTCTAAATAGATGTGTAATTAATTTTACGAGTGAATCATTTTTTCAAACGAAAAGCAATTGTTAAATTCGCACATGATTTTATACCCGTTACTGTGGCCTAACCCCTCAACATACTGAATCTGAAACCGTTTGATTTTTTCATTTCGGATGATCCATTTCCGAGATTTCATCAACAGCGCAGACCTACATATTTTTAGGTCATTTTTTTAGCTATCTTTTTCGTCTATAAATAATGACTTAAGGGGTTACCCCCGCTTGCGATTTTGAAAAAATCGATTTTTTTTTATTGCATTTTTTTGAAGTATAAGTATCTGAGAATATGTCCTGAAAATTTCAAGTCGATCCGAACAAAATTGACTGAGATATGAGCGTTGAAAGAGAAGAATCCGCGTTGAAAGAGCGTTGAAAGAGAAACTTCAAACGCGTTTTTCTCAAAATGGTATTTCTAAAGTCGGTGACCAAGATTACTCGAACACTAATGAACCGATCTTCCTGAAATTTTGCAGGCTTATTTAATACATAAAAATGTAGTCTTTAATCGTTCGATTTTTTTTTTTCGAAAAAAATGGCCGTTTTATAGCCAAAAAACGGCCATTTTTTTCGTTAAAATCGAACCATTAACTTTGACTGTCCGGCATTTTGTGAAAAATGAATATTTTTTAAAATCCTTCGATTAAAGACTAGTTTATACTTATATTTGACTAAATCCATGCGCACTTTTTTCTTCAGATGATCCACTTCGCCGCAATGTTGGTCACCGCAAACCGTGTATATAAAAACATTATTTCATTGACGGCCATTTGCCACTAAACAATGTAATATTTTTCAATAAAAAAATTACTGAAAGTTCTTCAAGATGTGTTCTTTAAGATGGTATATTTATCGATTAAAAAAGTTTTGTAGTTTACTTTAAAAAAATTCATGAAAAAGGCCTTTTTTTGCGCTACAAGTGGGGGTAACGCCTAAAATAAATAAATAAAAAAATTGAATTTATTTCGAAAGTGTAGTTATTAAGTGTAACAACTTTTATATCAATATCTATAATAAAAACCTATCAAAATAATTCATGAAAATAGCCTTTTTTAGCGTCTAAAGTATGAAGCCTTAAATACGATGAAAAAATAATGTACCGCAGCAGAGCTCTTCCTTCCAACAGATGCTCAACTTTGAGGCGTTTTCAGGCCTCTTGGCAGCAGTCCTGATGTACCTGACGACAAGTGCAACAAAAAGGGAATGACCTACATGAATTTTCGGTGAAAACAGCAAAATAGATGGGCGAACGAATGTTAATTGGATTCGAAAAATGGCCGAGTACAGTTGAATCGGATGGATCTTGCGGTTGATTCGTTACGGAATGCCTTATGTATCATCAGACATAGGGTGGCGTATCGTTACGCATTGAAACGGCATCGTGCTTTCGTTCGAATAATGAATCCTGTCCGAGAACGCAAATGAAGCGAAACAGGAGCGAGGAGAGGAATCGAGGATACGCGAGAGAATAATGCGGAAACAACTGAGAGGCAATTCTCTCTCTCTCTCTCCCTCTCTCTTTCTCTCGTTGTCGTCCTCACTCTCCGTAGCACCCCTTTCCATTTTATCCCTCATCCCGGAGGCAGAACGAACGAATGGATGAATTGTTCGAAAATGTTTTCTGGAATTTTCAGCCGGGGCCTGGAATTACGGACATCCACGCGACTGCATCGCATTGTCAACGGGATAGAAAATCCCGTCCCATCAATCGCGTACCTCGACGGATTCACCCCTGCTAGCTGCCTTAACGATCACATTTCAAACAGTCGCTCAATACTTACCATTGCTATTCGTGGATTTTGAAGCCGCCTTCGTTGGAACGCAGTGAAAAATAACTCTTCGCTTTGAATTGTCAAAAATGTTGCGTTACGCCGTTTTGGGCTGCGAAAATTGCTCGAACGCTTTTTTTTTGGAAATCCGCAACCCAAATTGACAAAAGACGATTTTGCATACTGATTGGAATGTAAAAAAGCATGTGGAGGAATTTGCATTGCGCATTCCATTGGCAAATATACATTGCACCGGAATCGAATAGGAATGTATATCATTATGACGTTGAAGTTTGCAGTTGCGATGGAAAGAAACTGACTTTTTTTATTTCCCAAATTCGCATTGGCAGATTTGAGCTATGAAAATAACGCAGGCATTTTCAAGGGTTCTTATTTGGAGATCTAGAGCCTAAATGTGCTTAAGGGGTTACCCCCACTTGCGATTTTGAAAAAATCTATTCTTTTTATTGCATTTTTCGAACTATAAGTATCTGAGAATATGTCCTGGAAATTTCAAGTCGATCCGAACAAAATTGACTGGGATATGAGCGTTGAAAGAGAAGAATCCGCGTTGAAATTTTGCAGGCTTATTTAATACATAAAAATGTAGTCTTTAATCGTTCGATTTTTTTTTTCGAAAAAAATGGCCGTTTTATAGCCAAAAAACGGCCGTTTTTTTTCGTTAAAATCGAACCATTAACTTTGACTGTCCGCCATTTTGTGAAAAATGAATATTTTTTAAAATCCTTCGATTAAAGACTAGTTTATACTTATATTTGACTAAATCCATCCGCATTTTTTTTTTTTCAGATGATCCACTTCGCCGCAATGTTGGTCACCGCAAACCGTGTATATAAAAAGATTATTTCATTGACGGCCATTTGCCACTAAACAATGTAATATTTTTCAATAAAAAAATTACTGAAAGTTCTTCAAGATGGGTTCTTTAAGATGTTATATTGATCGATTAAAAAAGTTTTGTAGTTTTCTTTTAAAAAATTCATGAAAAAGGCCTGTTTTTTGCGCTACAAGTGGGGGTAACGCCTTAATATGATTTTGGATAATAATGAAAATAAGCAATCGGAAATCATTTTCGTTGCACTCCAACGATGCAAACTTCGGCCCCGCGTGTAATTAGTATAATGATGGTTCGCCAACGAGAGCACGCGGAAATCCGTTCAGCGTATACTCGCACGTACTCTTCCGAATCTTCGAATTATTTTGCATTGGAGTTTGGTGAGAACACAAGTGGAGCAATTACACTTAAATGTATTGCAAAGCTCGTATGCAGTCAGTTCAATAAAGCGAACCTCGAAATGTACGATAAAGCAGAAAATGCGATATTGCATCCGACGGTTCAATTGTTAGCAGCCTGTTTGGAGCGTCAGCTATGTATAGGGTGTCTCAAAATGACCCGACATTTCAATTAATTAATAACACGTATTATCTATTTCAAAAGTACGAATATTTTTATTTTAATGGACTCATTACAAAAATAAACAGAAGAGTAAAATTTCTAAAAAATTTCATTGATTTTTGACTAGCTGTAACGTCGTGAAAATGGGCGTATTGTAAAAAAATAGGGTTTTAAAACTTGAAATCTCTAGTTTACGAAGCTCAACGGTAATTTGTTTCTTTAATTAACAAGTTCGGCGTGAATCTAAAAAAAGAACGCGAGGCAAACATTTTCGAAAGTTTGTTTTCTTCAAAATCGTCCACGGGCTCAAAAAAATATGTTTGAGCTTGATCAATAATGGAGTCATTTAGCCTGATTCTTTAGCTTCAAAACGGTATTTTTTGGACCTCTGTACGACCATTTGTCGCTGAGATATCGGAGTTTAAATAAAAATGGAGCTTTTTTCGTAGATCATCAATATCTCATGAATAAATGATCATACAGCGAGCTAAAAGTGGGTTTCGTAAACTGGAATAAATTCTCTGAAAGCACCTTCCGTTACTTTAGAGATTTTTTTAAACCTCAACCCTTAGTAGTCACATTTAGCTAGAATCACGTTATAGTCATACTGGGCCCATGGGACCCAGGCGCTTTTAAATTGTTATAAATAATGAAATAATGCATTGAGCGATATAAAAAAAATAGTGAAGTATAATTTGAACCTTGTTTGATACAAGGATATTGGTTAGAAATCAAAAATTAAATTTTAAATATGCAAAAAAAAAAACGTTTTACAAAAATTGTTGTCACTCGTGTAATTATAGACAAAAAAATGGTTTAATAATCTGGAAACAGTGTGCTTTGAAATAGACATAGCGGTTTCTGTGGACTTTTCAAAAAGTATATTTATTTCATTCAACGCAGGTGCGATTTAGAAGGAAAGAATAAGACGCTTACACATATGAAAAAAATTATGTTTAAGTGGAAAAAATAAGTTTTACGGCATCCAAATAATTTGATTGGGTCCCGTGGACCCAGTGTGACTATTAAGGGTTAATATTGATTTGAAAAAGTACGAAAAAATGACTTTTTTCCTGTTTTGGAAAGTCCACGTCAACTTTGCAAATATTGCGAAAATGATTCATGTTTCTATGTTTTTTTTTAGTTCAATACATGCCCAAAGACCCTCCACAATTTAAAATTGATCGGCTGAACCGTTATTTTTTGCCGAGGCGTCAAAGTTTTATCAAAAATGAAAGGAACACCTTGATTGTTCCTTACATGTGAATTAATGATAATTAAAATGAAAAAAAAAATGTCCCTTATTTTTTCAGACAGTTTCGCAATAACTTTTCGTCAGATCTTGGAAAAAGAAAAAAAATTCAAAATTTTGAAAAAGTAACACGATAGAAGCCGAAACTCCCATCATGTCACCTACATCTCGGTATGAGTAACCCTCCTCAATGAAAGTGACTAACCGAGCAACTTCAACTTCCGACAAATGTAAGGTCTCAACATGATTGCGTAAAAAAACATCGAAACTCCAAAGAAGTGAAATGGCGACAAATCGCATGATCTTGGTGGCCAATTCACATCGCCGCGGCGCAAAATAACACGACCATGAAACTTCGTCTGCAATAGCTGCATTGTTTCGCCCACAGTGTGGCACTTTTAAAATAAATAATACGTTTTATTAATAAATAAAAATATCAGGTTATTTTGAGACACCCTTTAGATACATCCATGTATATTCATAAATCGGCGGTACTTTCTCATCCAATAAATCGACACGTGTTTTCTTCAAAATGGATACGACAATAAAATTGATCAACATTATCCATGACGTAATAAAGCAGATATCAAGCTACAAAGGTAACTGCCAACTGTGAGAGGTAATATGGGCGGATGTGTCGTAAAACGAACATGCTCGCCTTTCAATAATGATGATGTCGGACCTAATGAATTTCTTCATTCTTCCGAATTTTTTCGAACATTCGGGTTACGAAAACCATTCGAACGTTTCTTTCGGATCCTCATTATAGATCTACAACCAAAATCTGCCAAAAGGACTCTAAAAAAGGAATAATCATAAGAATTAAGAAAAAACGAACTTTCGTTGCGCTCCGACGATAGAACCTTTAAAGCCATCAACGACCCGTATTGCACACGAACGGGGATCGAAAAAAAATTTGTCTCCAGTGACCTTCGGTGCCTTTAGGAGAACTAATTAGTCCTCGAACAAACATCAGTCATTGGGTAACCATTGGATTTTTACGATCGGTAACGTTCAATCGTTAAAAAATAAATCGACTCGTTTTAAAAGTCGATTCCTCTTTACCTGACACATTCATCACCCAACGGGATTACCAATGAATCCTAAGACGCGTTTTTCCATTTGCTCGTACGTTTCTCCATTTACTACTACGTTTTTCCATTGACTACTACGTTTTTCTATTTACCACTACGTTTTTCCATTTACTACTTCGTTTTTCCATTTACTACTTCGTTTTTCCATTTACTACTACATTTTTCCATTTACTACTACGTTGTTCCATTAGCTACTACCATTTCCCATTTACTGCTACATTTTTCCATTTGCTACTACGGTTTTCCATTTGCTACTACGTTTTTCCATTTGCTACTACGTTTTTCCATTTACTACTACGTTTTTCCATTTACTACTACGTCTTTCCATTTATTACTAGGTTTTTCCATTTGCTACTACGTTTTTTCATTCACTACTACGTTTTTCCATTCACTACTACGCTTCAAATTCCTGATGATCTGGAGGTAACAAACAACTGTCGTTTTTCCATTTACTACTTCGTTTTTCATTTACTACTACGTTTTTCCATTTACTACTACGTCTTTCCATTTACTATTACATTTTTCCATTTACTACTACGTTTATCCATTAGCTACTACGTTTTCCCATTTACGACTACGTTTTTCCATTTGCTACTACGTTTCTCCATTTCCTACTACGTTTTTCCATTTGCTATTACGGTTTTCCATTTGCTACTACGTTTTTCCATTCGCAACTACGTTTTTCCATTTACTACTATGTTTTCCATTTACTACTACGTTGTTCCATTAGCTACTACCATTTCCCATTTACTGCTACATTTTTCCATTTGCTACTACGGTTTTCCATTTGTTACTACGTTTTTCCATTTGCTACTACGTTTTTCCATTTACTACTACGTCTTTCCATTTACTACTACGTTGTTCCATTAGCTACTACCATTTCCCATTTACTGCTACATTTTTCCATTTGCTACTACAGTTTTCCATTTGCTACTACGTTTTTCCATTTTCTACTACGTTTTTCCATTTAGTACTACGTTTTTCCATTCACTACTACGTCTTTCCATTTATTACTACGTTTTTCCATTTGCTACTACGTTTTTCCATTCACTACTACGTTTTTCCATTTACTACTACGATTTTCCATTCATTACTACGTTTTAAATTCCTGATGATCTGGAGGTAACAAAAACTGTCGTTTTTCCATTTACTACTTCGTTTTTCCATTTACTACTACGTTTTTCCATTTACTACTACGTCTTTCCATTTACTATTACATTTTTCCATTTACTACTACGTTTTTCCATTTACCACTACGTTTTTCCATTTGCTACTACGTTTTTTTCATTTACTACTACGTTTTTCCATTTACTACTCCGTCTTTCCACTCAGTACTACGTTTATCCATGAGCTACTACGTTTTAAATTCCAAATGATCTGGAGGTAACAAAAAACTGTCATTTATTTTCAATCGTGATTTTTCCGATATTGTGACAATATCTACGGAAGTAGGTTATCGGGCTCTATTTATTCGAATGGCGCACGATATTCAATGGACGGTGGCGCAATTGCCGGAATCCTGAAGGCACTAAGTACGATCTCACGAGGACATAAATCGGTGGAGAGCGAGAGAGAGAGGGATAGAGAGAGGGAGAGAGAGAGAGGGGGGGGGGAGAGAGAGAGAGAGAGGTCGCAAGAATGAGCAGCACATATTTCGACATGTCTCTCTCTCTCATACATCTGTTATACAGACGCATGTGTTATGTGCAAACTGCACCGGCATACCAGGTACAACACACACGGACAAACGGAAGAATCAGGGTTCCGGGGGTGCGTACGCAGACCGTGAGAATTAATTAACGCGCGGTCCGGGAATAATTCATGAGTTTGTAGCGCGTCGAGAGCGCCCGCTCTCGGTGACCAGCCCAGTAAAACGAGATGAACAGAGAGTTGCGAGGCCTCGCGCTTTTTCCATCCACCCTGGAGCAAATCCGCTTTCTCTCCGCATTCCCTGTGCCCAACACAGAGGTCCCGATTTTACCGAATGAGTTTATACGAAATGGCCAGTTTGGCCACTTTTTAACAGAGCGAGAAAAACGCACAGTTCCGGAGCAAATGCTACACGGCATACGTTGCGATTGGATTTTCGGCCCGGAATTTTCCAACCCGCGGCTATAATCCGCGAACGCGACTGCGACATTTCAGCTCAATCTGTGTTCAACCCTCCATTATGTTTTCACACCCTTGCAACCCTGCGATTTTTCGCTTTGATACCCTCTAATTCCGTTCCATAGATCGCTTCGACGATTCAATAATCGACCAGAGAGTGCATCCAAATAATTTTCTTCGTTTCTTTAAGGCCACTCTAAAGGCCGAAAAAATAAGTTTTTTGGGGATTTTTTTTTCAGAAAAACGACATAATAAATCGCGATTACAAAAAAGGGTGTTTATCATACATATCGGTGACTGTATACAATAAATTTTTTGTGGCGATTAATTTTAAAATGGCGACTGTGCAGCGTTTATCTCAAAACTGCATTTTTTGAGTTGGCCGGAAACATAGCTCAGACAATTTTCAACCGATTCACTTGAAATGTTGAACATATCTTGAAAAATACATTATCTATGGGAGTACGTAGGATTTGTTTTTATACTGCATAGTTCATTTGTTATTAACAATTATCTGACGATTTTTTCGGCATATTTTTGGAAAGTGAAAAATTTGCCTAAAAAATCGAATTTTATTACTGTCCAAATCCTTTTTCTCCAAGTTTAGGCTATGGGAACCCTAATAAGGATCTTAAAAAAATGTTTCAGTCATTTCTGTAGCCTAAGGGGGCCGAAAAAATTGGGTAATGCGAAAAAAAAGTATATTTTCGTTGTATCCCAATGATGCAGACTTCAATACGATATCTTGAAAATTTATTCGAATCACATCACTGAAAATCTACTGTAATTGTCGTTGGTTCTTTATTTTACTGCACTTCGGCATAATATCACCACACACGTACACGCTCACCAAGCGTGCAGGTTATGTTTCAACAGGCCGAGTTTTTTCTCGTGACTTTTCAGATACTTTCGATTCGAACGTGGTAAGAATTCTCAAACGACGTCAATCGGGAAATAGCGCGAAATCCAATTGGATTCCAATGTGGGCCCTGTCAAATCCCTATAGAGATGTAGGATCTGGAGATTCCCCAACAAATTTCTGCACGGGATGTTTTCCCTCAGCTGCTCTTTCCTCATGCTCCACCATAGAACATTTTCTCCCGCAGATTTAGGTTTCAGGTTTCTCATGACAATCCCACCGCACATAAATAAAATGTCAATGTCTTTCAACGATGCAAACTTCGAGATTGTAAATTCTTCCCATTCCATACTTCTATTAATTTCCTGTATAATCAATTATAAACATATTATAAATATAAAGACATTATAATTAATTTGTAATTTATAATAATGTGTAAATTATAATCAATTATAAGTAAATTGCAACTATAAATTAAACCAATTTCCATGCAACATCAAGTTTATTATACTTACAGGGCTCACGGGGTAGTTTCGGGTCTTGCTAATAATCTGCCGAGTGAAAAAATACCTTCAGGTTTCTTTTGCAATTTTTAATTAACCCAGTTTTATTTTTTTTTTCAATATAATTCTTGGCTGCAGAGGGCTCGTAACGAATCATCAACGCGAGAAGTCTTTTTATGGCCAGTTCGTGGCTATTCTTCGTTACTTTTCCTCCCTCGCTTTTATGCTCCCGCCGGATTCTCGTCGCGGAAAAGTGTAGTGCTGGATCTCGCGGCGACTTTGATCCCGCGGAAACCACCCCAGCCAGCCAAAAACAGAGCGAAAATAACGTACGCGACTGTTTTACAAAAGTTAGCGTCGAGTGTACTGACTTTCACCATTTCGCTCGAGACAGGAAGCAATGAGAGGGCGGGAGAAAGTTCAAGTGCAATACGACCTTTTCCGAAGCCCTTTTCGGAATTCTGAACGAAGTCCACCAAGCTCCGGTGCGCTCGATCAACCAGGACTTTACGACCTTATAGGTTATAGAGGGCCCCCCTGGAGTATCAGATTTATAGGAATGAGAATTCAGGCTTGGAGTTAAAGAAACGAAGTAATTCAATCCGCGAGCAGGAATCTTGAAGCCTGCATCCTCAAGATGCAACGAATTTACCAAATGATTCTTATATTTCTCAATTCATATTGTCATGCTAAATTTCTTTCAGATTTTTTACGCTACAGATCTCCAATGAGGATCCCAAAAAATCTTTTTAATCATTTTTCCAGTCTAAATGTAAAAAAAAACATTTGGGCAGTACAAAAAAATAATGTTAATTGCATTTCAACGATACACGATACTAGATCATACGATATCAAATCGAGTATTCGATCCGAGCTACAAAAAAATCGTCTATTGAGGAAAGCGCACTGAAAAAAAACATTTTATTTATAGTAAAGAAATACATTTGGGTGGCACTTTTATTCAAATATTGATTAACTGTTCAAAAATTTGTTAGTCGTTAAGAAATATTCGTGTTCTCATGGCACAATTCTATAGCCATAGTATTTCTTTGAAAAGAATGATTTATTTGATCACTTTCATTTCTCTTAACTCACAAGGAACATCCCTCAGGTGACACCCTTCGATTTTGTTGAAATCTGGATATGTTATAAAGCACCGAAAAGTAAGCGATACGTAATTTTTTTTATCGGCGGAAAAACGGTTTTGAGGGTTGAAACGAACCTTCGAAAATAGGGGTGTTTTTCGTTTTTCGTCGATAACGTTATTGTTCTCATCTCCAATGTGCATCTCCAATAGTGCACAAAAAAATAAACATTGTTGCAATTTGAATTTTTTAAATATCTCGTACCGTTAAAACGTTATCGACGAAAAACGAAAAACATCCCCATTTTTTAGGGTGCGTTTCAGCCCGTAAAACCGTTTTTCCGCCGATAAAGAAAAATACGTATCGCTTACTTTTCGGTGCTTTATAACATATTTAAATTTCAACAAAATCGAAGGGTGTCACCTGAAGGATGTTCCTTGTCAGTAGATGTTTATGGTCCGCGAAAAACGAGTTGAAATTGTGATATGATAATACAGTTCAAAGGAGTCGAGAATTGTTCACAATTAATATATTTAGATTTGGGGCCGTTAACGTATAGTAGCCGCGACTATTCTGTGTTCAATGCAAATGAACATTGCACAACAATTAACAGATGTTTATTCAAAACGACTATCTCGGCCGCATTTGAGTCAAGAGTCACACAGTTGACGCGATCACTTCTCTATTTAACGCAAATAAGGATTCATTAACTATTAAAGAATCTGTATTTGAGATGTTGGCTCAGTAGTTCTCTGAGATAACAATCGTACACTTATTACAAAATGAATATTTGGTAATAATTTACAAATCTTCAGTTGAATCAAATATAGCCCAGTTATTAGTTAGCAAATAACTGTTAAAAAGTCGACGCCTCGTCTCAAATAATGATTTGTTAATAGTTAACAAATCTGTACTTGAGATAAGTATCGTACATTTGGCAAGACCGTTTACTTTGTACGCTACCATGGTCCTTTGTCACACAAGCTCGTTCGTGTGCAGACGCGATGTAGATACGATCGAGGCACACTGGAGACTGTGCGTGACCGGATGTCAACTTACCTAAAGGGTATCAGCTAGTGACCGTGAAAACGTGAATTTATTCTCTGCGCTGATGGCATCAATTAACGATTTGCTTGTTTTGTGGTACCTGCCAAATCTTTAGGAAACTTTCGAAAGTATATATAGAGAATATGAAATTATGCATTAGAGCAGGGGTGGCCAAAACCTCGACCGCGGGAGGACAAATCGTTGAACAACGATTTGTCCTCTACAAGTAGCAAGTCCGTTAATCGAAGGACAACAAAGATGGTAGCATCACCGTCCAAGGAACAACTCTCATAGAAAATAGGCGGTCGACCCCCGCGGTCGAGGTCTTGGCCACCCCTGCTCTAATGCATAATTTGATAAGTAGCAAAGAACAACTCTCATTTTCTATGAGAGTCATTCCTTGTACACTTGCCCACCAGCACTTTAGTGCTACATTGATTCAACTGCACATTCATCTGCTGACAATCAATGAATGACTTGGTCCAAATATTCATTTGGTAACCATACACGAACCTTGATTTGTGCGAATATAAAACATCGTTCACTCAACTATACTTCACATCTGGGACAACTTTCCCACTGATCTCATTGAATAAACGCCTCAGTTATAGAAAACAAGTATTCATAGTGTATCAATACGAAGCATTGGGTAACACCAACTGTACATCTATTGGCTGTTAAGAACGGATATGTTTCATTGAAGTACCCATTTCTCAAATGAATGATTCATTAACTGTAAGAAGATATTTATTTCGCCATATTCAACTTTACCACTTGTTAATAGATAACAAATCCTGGTACATAGAAATATATTGTTTTCTCAGTGATAGCAATGGTTAAAAAACAAATGCTATAACTTTCCTTAATATCACAAATGCTATCACTCCCAGTGATACCCAATGGTTGAAAAACAAAATCATATAATTCTGATGACTATTTCGTATACGGTGAATACGTCACACGTGCAAGTAAGGTATTCCCCCATCTTTGGCTACCAGTGAAGATCTTTCATCCTCTACTTCATGATATACCAATTAGGATTTCTAAACATATTACATCGACTGCACTCATTTTTGTACTTTCATTTCTTAACACGCAGAAGGAACACGTACGTGTGGCGTCTGGAAGATGAGCATAGACCCAATAAAAGGATAATTGGTGTTGGACGTAAGTAAATTATTATTCATCAACTCGGTGACGGTTTTTCGTCAGTTCGCGGGGAGAACCATTTCCGAGATGGCATTAAAACACCTTTTCTTCTAGCTGAAAGTTCTCGGCGGGAGAAAAAAAATCTACTCGAAGAGGGCATTAACCAGAGAGAAAGAGAACTAGAAGCAGGAAGTTCCGAGAGTCTCTCCATTACTCAAAGGCCTGCGTACAGTAGAGATTCACGAGAGTTTCCCTCCCAATTAGAGTCACTCTCTCAACAGGCAAAGAGAGAGAGAGAGAGAGAGAGAGAGAGAGAGAGAGAGAAAGACTTGAGGAAGATTCTCTCTCCTATCTGTCTTTTATACTTCTACGTAAGCTCTCGCGTGACAACCCCTTAAATTCAAGATGAGGATTTTTCTAAAGGTGCTCGAGGTGAGCACGATTCAACGCCCACCGCGTTGACCCCGCGGGCCGTTTGGTCTCTCAAGTCGATCCTCGCGATTGTCCGTAATTGCTAGGAGAAAAAGAAACCATTGATCGATCGAGAAACAACCGTTTGGTCTCGATTCTTTGCAGCTTTACATACAGTATTTCCGGTTTTGGCGTCGTTTTTCTTCTCCCTCTCTCGCCCTCTTTTGCCTTTCTTGTATTTCCCTTTTACGTGTCTATAAAGAGTAAACATATACCTCAATATCGAATACACGAGACACCGGAGAACCCCACTATTTTATTCCAACGAAACCGAAGATTTTCCTATAGCCCATATTATACTTGGCGAATAGTACGCTCGAGATTGAACCCTGCACGTCGAATTGTGGCCTCACGCGAGAAATAAGAAAGAAAAGGCTACTCTGGGACTTCGACCTTTATATTTCTTTCCCCCAGATATACATATGTACAGGCACACATATGTATATAAAATTCTTCGAGGACTGTCCTCATGATAAATCGGGTTCAAAATGTCCTTATTCGATCTACATATGCATGTGTACATGCGATAGTTTGCAAGCAACTGCAGCTTGCAACGTTGGAACGCGACGAAAATTCATTTTCTTACATTGCCAAAATATTGTTTTCTGCCGATTTAGGCTGCAAAATTCACTCGAACGTTTTTTTAGGATCCTAGTTAAAAACTTAAGGCGTTACCCCCACTTGTAGCGCAAAAAAAGGCCTTTTTCATGATTTTTTTTAAAGAAAACTACAAAACTTTTTTAATCGATCAATATACCATCTTAAAGAACACATCTTGAAGAACTTTCAGTAATTTTTTTATTGAAAAATATTACATTGTTTAGTGGCAAATGGCCGTCAATGAAATAATGTTTTTATATACACGGTTTGCGGTGACCAACATTGCGGCAAAGTGGATCATCTGAAAAAAAATGCGGATGGATTTAGTCAAATATAAGTATAAACTAGCCTTTAATCGAAGGATTTTAAAAAATATTCATTTTTCACAAAATGGCGGACAGTCAAAGTTAATGGTTCGATTTTAACGAAAAAAACGGCCGTTTTTTGGCTATAAAACGGCCATTTTTTTCGAAAAAAAAAATTGAACGATTAAAGACTACATTTTTATGTATTAAATAAGCCTGCAAAATTTCAAGAAGGTCGGTTCATTAGTGTTCGAGTAATCTTGGTCATCGACTTCAGAAATGCCATTTTGAGAAAAACGCGTTTGAGGGGGGATTGTCTTTTTTTTCGCAAAATTTACCGCTTTTTGGGAATTTTTTTGTGAAGAAAGTATACAACGGAAAACTTGTGAAACTTGGCATATAGTTTTATTGATCTGTTTACTACATACAACAAATTTTTTAAACAATTTCATCAAAAAATCCGCCTTCCACCCCCCTCGACGCGCGATGGTCCTTTTTTGATGGTGTGCACGATTTCTCAAAAACTATTCAACCGATTGCCTTCAAATTTGGACAGAATGCTCAGCTGACATCCTTTTATCGTTTGATGAAGCAAAAAAGCAATACCCTTAATAGTTTTTTATTTATAACAAAAAATCGATCAATTTTTTTCGAAAAATCGATACTTCAAGTTCAAGACGTCACCGAATCGTCAATTTTTTTTTCCCTTCATCGAACGATAGCTATATGTGTCTAAAGTAAAATGCTTTTTGAGTTTTTGTTGTAGGATGAACGTGAAGGCTGTAATCGTGCACACCATCAAAAAAGGACCATCGCGCGTCGAGGGGGTGGGAGGCGGATTTTTTGATGAAATTGTTTAAACATTTTTTTGTATGTAGTAAACAGATCAATAAAACTATATGCCAAGTTTCACAAGTTTTCCGTTGTATACTTTCTTCACAAAAAAATTCCCAAAAAGCGGTAAATTTTGCGAAAAAAAAAGACAATCCACCCTTAAAGTTTCTCTTTCAACGCTCTTTCAACGCGGATTCTTCTCTTTCAACGCTCATATCTCAGTCAATTTTGTTCGGATCGACTTGAAATTTTCAGGACATATTCTCAGATACATATACTTCAAAAAAATGCAATAAAAAAATGCGATTTTTTCCAAAATCGCAAGTGGGGGTAACCCCTTAAAACACAAATTGGCAAAAAATATTTTCGTTGATGTTGAAAATAAAAAAATTAACTAAGAGAACAAAAATTTCGATGTTTTCAAACGATGCAAACTTCAATATAGTGGATAAAAAAATTAGTTTCTTTGACAACGGAGCTTTAATTCTACATATTTATATTTCTAATTGTAACATCGCATCAGTTGCCGCATCAGGTATAGAGGGTTATTAGTAATAAGGTGTTCGATTGCACTATTGGAAATGGAGCGATAATAGGTGTCGAGAGTAATATCGATATTCCTTTTCGGGGCCGGGTTGAAATTCCCAACTTTGAATTATCAGAACGCTCAAAACTCCGAAATAATGATATACGAAATACCAAAACTCCGAAAATCTGAACACCGTCAAATAAATTCGGCTATGGAAGTTTTAAAAGGTTCAAAATGTTCAATAAATCGACGGATTATATTAGAGAGTTGTTTTTATTGAGAAGTGATTTTACGTCAATTTTGAAATTTGTCCAGACAATGTTATACGTTTTACATCATTTACAGTCAACTGTGTAGACTTTCGCTGGCATGATCTTGGCGAATCTTGTAATTTCGGAACATGAAAATCAGGAATTTTAAGCCGTCGGCGCATTCAAAGTTCGGAATTTCAACCCGGCCCCCATGTCAAGATCATGCCAGTGAAAATCTACACATTTGACAGTAAATTATGTGGAACGTATAACATTGTCTGGACCAATGTCAAAACTGACGCAAAATCAGTTCTTAATTTTAAAAAAAATCTTCAAACAATTCATCGATTTATTGAAAATTTTGAAACTTTTAGAACTTCCATAGCCGAATTATTTTGACGATGTTGAGATTTTCGGAGTTTTGGTCTTTCGTGTAAAATTCTTTTGGAGTTTTGATTTTTCGGGGTAGTATTCTTTCGGAGTTTTGAACTTTCTGATCATTTAAGGTTCGGAATTTCAACCCGGCCCCATCTTGCATTTCCGAATTTTATACCGTTGGAACATTCAAAGTTTGGAAATTCAACCCGGCCCCTCCTTTTCCCACCAGCAAGTGGGGCGCATCATAGTCAAAACCTTCAGCCTGGAAAAACTATGTCCAGCATGTTCATTGCCTCTTCATTGCAAATGAAAGTCGTAAATGCCCAATAAGAATACGTAAAAACGATTGATTGATTTTCAGAGGCTGAATCGGCGAATAAAAAATTTGAACAATAAACATGATTAATTTTCGTTGCCTTCCAACGATGCAAACTTCAACATCAAACACGAGGGAAGATCCGAGAAATGTCTAATACAGATTGCGATCGCGTGCCCAGATATATATGCATCCTCAACTGGCTACCATCAGACTACGTAATTTTTTCTTCGTGCACGGGTAATATTTAATACCGGACTAAGAATTCCCTATGGGCACTGGCCCAACTTTGCTTTTCTCAAGCCCGAGTAGATCTAAAAATGGTTAAAAAAAAAGTTGCCCAAGAGAAACAACTCCTTGATCGAAATCCCCCAGAGAAAATGGGGGTTATGCGATTTTTTTTCTTCCGAAAGCAAATCTCGCCCCGTGGCTATATAGAAATAAGACCGTTGCTGTAATATACGCGTACGCGGCTTTGCATATACTGCAAGATAGCAGCGAACGCGAAAAGAATTTATGACGTTGAAGTTTGCATAGCTCGAATGCATTATGTTGAAGTTTGCATCGTTGGAGTGCAACGAAAATTAATGGCTTCCAACTGTTACCATTTTTTTCGCCGATTTGGGCTGTAAAGCTCAATCAAACGTGCTTACGAATTCTTAATAAAGATTTCCGGCTTCAATTTGCAAAAAAAAGGCTTTGGATAATGACAAAAAAAAGCAATGAAAAATGAACCAAAAAAACTCGTTGCATTCCAAAGATGCAAACTCCAGCGTCATTGAAATGCAACGAAAATGGTTTTTATTTATTCTCCTAATTCCCTTCAGCACGCTTAGGCTACGAAAATCACGCAAACATTTTTCAGGCCTCCCATTTAGCGATTTACAACCAAAATCTGCATCACCGATTTTGGATGATAATAAAAGTAAAAAATGAAAAAAGAATTTTCGTTGCGTTCCAACCATGCAATCTTCGACTCCATGAGAATCTCCAATTATTAAAAAAATTCTTCTGAAAAGTATTACGATAAAGCTGACGTGCCAGCGATAGACTTTTGCTGAAACGGCGCAGGCTTTTTTTCTCAACTCGAAAACTTCCGCAGTGTGCATAGGGGGAAAAAAATCAATAAAGCCAATCAAATAAAAGCCTTGGTTCGGTTGGTTCTTTCTTTTGTGTGTCCTTTTGTTTTACCCTGCGAACACGGTATACGAGAGTATCGGAAAAAACAAGATGATTTAAATCCGCGAGGGTATTACTCCGCCGCAGGTATCGACGTTGCAATACATATATAAAGCACGTCGCGAATATTCGCTTTGGCAGATTCGACGGTACGGCCTATACGAGAAGGGCGATTTGCCGGCAGTCGACACGACAAAGACATTAGTCTGCGATGAGGGGGATGAAAATTGGCCCTAGGCAGCATCCCAGGGATCGCCGTCGAGAGTAAAAAAGCTCTAACAAAGATGACTATATATATATATATAAGTATGTATGACCAAGATACATACATACATATGTATATATGTATGTATGTATTTTCGTCTTCAAAGTTAAATGTCTTCATAATCACCCTACCCTAAATTCCCCCGTACCTAAAATCAATAATTCGTTAAAAAAAAAATTACGCCCCGTTCTCTGAACCTCCTTCGCCCATGTACATGTATAGGCACGCACATATATATCTATATAATTATCTATGTACACTGGTGGTATATAAAGCGAAGATTTTCATGCAGCATCAAAAAAATTCGTCTCTCCGCTAAGTGGTCTCAAAGGATGTCATGCTGGGGACAAATTGTTTTTCCCGGGACAAAGTCGGCCCCCTTAGGGTTCCCCAGTCGTCGTATGTGCGCCTGACTATCGCACCGCAAAAAATCTCCCCGCGAGTCGCGATCGGACGCAACGGTTCGCTCAATTTCTTCATTTCATTTTTTTTTCCCCTCGTTACTCATCCTCTCGCGGCTTGTCCGGGGAGACTGTTCTCGATGAGTATGCAGAAGACAAAAGAAAAAATAATTTTACGACTCCCTCTCGTGATGACAGGGTGCTCTCGGGTCACAATGCTCTACATTGAAAAAAAAATTAATTTTTTTTTATCCCAGCTCGTTTCGTGTATATACATCAGTTTAGGGTGACACATGCAGAGTTCGCGGTGCAATAAGACGTATCGGCACGTACCGATAACTCGTTTGAGCGGCTTTTGAGCACGTGACTCTACGAAAATGATATTGCGACCGTATCCGGTGTAACGACGGGTGCATGCGGTGGCT
Source organism: Ophion ellenae (assembly GCA_963210295.1). Taxonomy (NCBI): domain Eukaryota; kingdom Metazoa; phylum Arthropoda; class Insecta; order Hymenoptera; family Ichneumonidae; genus Ophion; species Ophion ellenae. Next base: position 43,424,089 of record OY723392.1, read on the forward strand.
GCATTGGCGAGAGGTCATCTCTCTCTCTCTCTCTCTCTCTCTCTCTTCCTCTCCCTCTGCGTATGTGTACAGTTGGACGATATTTCTACTAACGCCTCAGAAAGTACCAAGAGGGCTCTCGATTTATCGACTATCGTATTTTTCTGTATTTCGTTACGCGAGGAGATTTTACGAGTTTCGCCGACGGTGCACCCCTTCGAGCCCGAACTTCCGAAGGGGTTGAGATGGTACGTATACGAGCTGGTGGTGCATTTACGTATAAAATAACGCGCACGAGTAAAGTCCGGTCTTTATATACACGTACACAAATATACGTGTATATATATATATATATATATATATATATATATATATATATATATATATATATATATATATATATATATATATATATATATATATAGTAAAATGTAAGTTAGATGGGCTGAGCGATGTTAAAGCACTTGGGAATTGCCACGGCGGTAGTTATAGCTCTTCTCTATTTTCCGCCCTCCTGCCCGTAAAGTGGCCACGTATGTAGGTATCAAACAGTGCGCAGGGATATCAAGTAAAGTGCTCTATTTCCAGCATGGCATCGGTATATTTCGCGGAAATTTGTGGATCTCCACCGACAATTCTGAACCATCAATTTTTCAATGATATCCAAGTTTGCATCATTGGAAAACGAGATGATTTTAGTTTTTTTTTCGAACGCCAACATTTTCAGATGGTTAGGCCTCCGAAAGGCCTGAAGCATTGTTCTCCGTTTCGGAGTTCACCGGCGTGATTTTAGGTAACAATGATACTGAAGTAAAGCTCTGAGGGAGTATCCCTCTTTGGAAACTTCAAAAAATCGTTTTTTTGCATATTATTATAGTGTGAATTTTCAAGAATATTTGAAGACCAACCGGGCCCTGAAATTGTAAAAATTGACGATCCGTCGAGTTTGAACGCGATTATCTCGAGACTGCATATCTTGACACGGCGGGATTGATGACTTGAGTAGCTTTCACACTATTGACTTGAATTTGCACAGTTAGCGTTCAAACAGTAGTCATGTTCGGTTCACGATCGTATTTTTTTAATTGGTTGAACCATTTGTTGATAACAATGACTTCAGCATGCTGTTTTTCAAGAGAAAAATGAGGTTTTCTTTGAAGAAGCTGTCATTTTTCGTATGTTTCGAAATTTCGAAAAGTAGATCGTGAACGCATAGCCAGTTGGACATATTTGAAGAACATTTTTTTTTGTTTTTGTTTCAGAATACATTCGAGACTGCAACGCCAACTGCAGCACCACGAACACTTTGAAAGATTTTCTTCCGAAAACATTACATCGTAACCAGAAACATATGTACAACATGCTGGGAAAAAAATGAATTTATTCCAACCAATGTGCTGCTAGAAAAAAAATGCATCATTCTGAGCCTTCAAATAGGCCTTCCAGATAGGGATACCCCGCGGTTGAATTCCGTGACGGGATCGGGCGTGCTTGTTCCAAATGGTTTTTCCGCGAGCTCGAGGGGGTTTGCCCATTAGGGCGAGTTGCTACCTAGCTTGACTGATAGATAAAGAAGAACGATATGAAAGAATTTTCATTGCGCTCCGAAGATGCAAACTTCGACGCCATCGGTTACTTTTTGTTTCTTCGGTGTGTAGAGACGACGAGATAAAGCGCAGAAGTTCATGGCAAGGAGGGGACGGAGGGCTTGAAAGTTAGGAATTAATAGAGAGGATCTTCGAGTTTGATGTTCCCGTATATAGTTGGGCCATAATCGAGGCGTCGGTCACGGTAAAATAACCATTTATCGCGAGTGGAAGGAAAAGAGAAAGAATGGCGAAGAGGGAGACGAAGGGAGAGACGGAAAGGGCTGGTTGAATCGGATTTTCATCGAGTATCGATGGATTTCCGGCTTTGAATATCGAAGAGGTTCATTCTCTTGGTGGCTGAACTCAAGGAGTTGAAGGAGAACTCCGAGACAGTGGCGGAAAGTGGTCAGTTCGATTGCTTGTACAAATTCTCTCTCTCTCTCTTTCTCTCTCTCTCTCTTCCTCTGTTACTTTCGGTTTATACGACGTAAGGTCGTCTCGTTGGAGTTGCAAAAGAAAAACCACCCTCTAGAGGCAGTCTCGAGTAAAAGAGATACCCGCCCCACACATTTCAAATTCCACTCTTGTGTTTTCTTCTTCTACTTCTTCTTCTGCTTCCTCCTCCTCTATACGTAGTTTTCTCATCCACTGCTATTTGAGTACGACGTTGCACACCGACGACTTTTCTTCCTGGTGTGTCGTATTACTACCCGTTGCAACGAGAGGCCGCACGGGACTCAAGATTGTTTACCCCCAGGCCAAGGGTTGGAAAAAGACAGAGAGATAGAGAGAGGACGAAGAGAAGAGACAACCCAGTGTGGGGGCACTTTCGACCCGGACGAAATTGAACGACCGCGGAATTTTTTATTAATGTATCGAGCCATCGGCGAGATGGTGTGGCTCATAAAGGATAACGACATTTATAATATATAACTGTATATATTTCTATGCATATATATATCAACTTATTTGTTTGTCAAATTATTATTAAATTATATAGCTATTATTAAATATATAAATATGTGCTTTTATTTAATTTTTTAAATATATATATATATATATATATATATATTTATTTATTTGTCTATTCATGAGTTAAAGTTCGATATATAACACCGTTTGTGTAATCTTTTGCCATAAAATGTTCATATTTATGAAACTCTTTGTACAGTTTTTATTTTTAACTTATCATTTTATCAATCAACTTGCATCAATCTTCACTCTCACTTTAATATTCCATTTTCATTTGTATTAAATGCTATTTTTCTTGTACTGCCACTCAATTTCCGACAATGAAATAACAAACTAAAATGTAATGCCGAACAAATACACTTGTCCGGTACGTAGAAAAATAAGCTATTATATGCCCTGGCACAAATGGATTTGTTTCGCGTTACGTTAGTTTTCAAGTTTTTCAGTTAAAATTGAACTTGACAATTTATAGCGCTTACTGAAACGTCAACGTTTAATTTTCAAATGTAATCGCGCAATAATGACAAAACGGAAATTGATCGTGCGACGAATACATAGGTACTATTATTATATTTCCATAAGTATATCTTCGAAATACTTGCACAAGGGTATTTGTATCGAGTTAAATTTCCGTTTTGTTGTCATTATGAGTATTCGTTTTGGGTCGAATTGCCTTTCTCCTCAGCTATTTTGGGGTGATTGAATAGTATGATAAATTCAACTCAACAAAGTAATATGATAAGTAAATTTAAGAAATAAAAAAATTGATCAATTAGACGATTAAATTTGCACACAAGCCGTTAAAAAGAAAAACAGGAAAACGTACGTAATCGCTGGGGGGTGACGATTTTGGTGGAGATGTTTTTGCCATCACGAGGGTCCTTTGCTATATATACGATTCGAACAAGGCACACGCCACTTCTTTTTTCTCAGCACGGTCGATTTTTATCGAGTTACAAAAGAAGAAATTAGCGCTGGTTGATGCGACAAGAGGAGACGCGAGAGAGAGAGAGAGAGAGAGAGAGAGAGAGAGAGAGAGAGAGAGAGAGAAAGAGAGAGAAGCGAAAGAATCGGGGTAGGAGAAAACGTTATAGTCATAGAAATTGAATTTCCTCGGACGCCAGATGCCGTCAGATCCTTCCTGATTGCGTCCGGGGATCGGAGCTTCCCCAACTCCAACTTGCCGCGGGACCGCGTACCATTTTATACAGCATTCCTTGCAATAATGCAGAAACGTGGCGCGAGTGTGATAAAATGGCATGCTGTCGAACACAGAGTGTAGCAAGCAGATGAGAAAGAAAGAGAGAGAGAGAGAGAGAGAGAGAGAGAGAGAGAGAGAGAGAGAGAGCGTCGAGAAAAAGAGGAAAAAAACGTGGCTAATCGGTGAAACGAAGTTACAACGTCGAGTCCCGGGCGGAAAATAAAAAAAAAAGAGTGACAATTTTCCTGAACCTTCGCTGGAAGGGGACACTTTTAATTTATTGAAGTCGCACGAGTTTTTAACTTGTTCGCAGTTCAGTTTAATTGTTGGAAAAAATTAACATTTCACGATGTCAATTCTTACGGGGACCAATTTTACTTCTCATTCTCTTTAACCGTGGTGATATTTATCGACGTTTGGTTACATGCATATCGTGTTGAAGTTTGCATCGTTGAAAGGCGACGAAAATTCTTCTTCATTTTTTCATTTTTTTACCTTCTTCTTTACGTCCTTTCCGGTTATAGGTTGTGCATCCCTAATTAAGACGTTTAGGGGACTATACCAGTGTGGCACTTTCAAAAAATCGATTTTTTTGCCTTTTTCGACAGTTTATACTTTCAAGAATATCCTGTAAAAAATTCAAGGCCGTATCTCTATCATTTAATCTTGCAAAAATCGCTAGTTAAATCTTTAAACGCGTTTTTCTCGAAATGTGATTTTTCAAATTTGCTGACATTGTAACTCAAAGAGCAATTATCTTAATTTTCCGAAACATTTAATTGAGCACTTTTCTACCCAAAAAATTCCCGAAAATCACCCAAATTTTCAGCGTTCACACTGGTATAGCCCCTTAAAAATGTTCCAGGGATATTCGTACCCTAAATGTGGTGAAAACAATTGGACAGTACAAAAAAATATATATATTTTTGTTGCATCCCGACGATGCAAACTTCAATACCATACAGTGCCGGACTTTGTCATTAACGCGTTACCCCCACTTGTAGCGCAAAAAAAGGCCTTTTTCATGAATTTTTTTAAAGAAAACTACAAAACTTTTTTAATCGATCAATATACCATCTTAAAGAACACATCTTGAATAACTTTCAGTGATTTTTTTATTGAAAAATATTACAATAGTGGCAAATGGCCGTCAATGAAATAATGTTTTTATATACACGGTTTGCGGTGACCAACATTGCGGCGAAGTGGATTATCTGAAGAAAAAAATGCGGATGGATTTAGTCAAATATAAGTATAAACTAGTCTTTAATCGAAGGATTTTGAAAAATATTCATTTTTCACAAAATGGCGGACAGTCAAAGTTAATGGTTCGATTTTAACGAAGAAAACGGCCGTTTTTTTTTTCGAAAAAAAAAATCGAACGATTAAAGACTACATTTTTATGTATTAAATAAGCCTGCAAAATTTCAAGAAGATCGGTTCATTAGTGTTCGAGTAATCTTGGTCACCGACTTCAGAAATGCCATTTTGAGAAAAATGCGTTTGAAGTTTCTCTTTCAACGCGGATTCTTCTCTTTCAACGCTCATATCTCAGTCAATTTTGTTCGGATCGACTTAAAATTTTCAGGACATATTCTCAGATACTTATACTTCAAAAAAATGCAATAAAAAAAATCGATTTTTTTAAAATCGCAAGTGGGGGTAACCCCTTAAGGAATTCACTTACTCTGTTCAGCTTTTATTTTTTATACCCTTTTATACTATATATTATTTACCTAGTTTTTTTTTATTGAATATTTTCCAATTTTTTAATGTTTTTTAGTTATTTTTTTCTCACCTTTCAAAACTTCAAAAAAAATTTTATTAGGTTTTGAAACTTATATTTGGTATACTCTTTTACAGTATTTTTTTCTATACTATTGAATTGAATTGAAAGATCGACCAATTCGTCAGTGCACTCATAGGGAAATCGCTTGCTTTTTTCACTCCGAAATAAGCGAACGACGATTGTTGCACTCCAATGAAGTATGGGTAATTGTTGCGTTTCAGAGTTGTTCCGGAGGGACGTACGTCAAAGAGAATTCAACTGGTAACGGCGACACGGCTTGAAGCGGGTACTATTTTTTTAGCAGAGGCAAAAGTTGATTGCGAAATCCTTAAAAAAGTAGATGAGATGCTCAAAGAGGATTTTTTTCCCGGGGATTTCTTTTTTTTACGATCCACGTTCGTTTGATCGTCAAATCCGCCATGGCGAGAGGGATGATCCTAGGAGGATTTTATCGTCAGCAGAAGGGCCGTTTGGTATATTGTTGGGTGGGTGGGTGGCTCAGCAATGTGGAAACAAGGCTTCGAGAGGTTGTCTCAGTTTTTGACGTAAGAAACGAGCAAAAAATAGTCTCTCGTGAAACGATAGTGACATTCATCCAAATCCTCGCGCTACGAATTTCAGGGGGTTGGTTTACGCGAGATTCTGCGGAAAGAAAAGTTCTCGCGTGGTTTTGTATACGTGAGTGCGCGTGTGCCAGAATCCGGAGAACAAAAGCCTCGTGTTTTCATCCACTTAGGATTCCGAAGCGAGGAAAGCGGGGAAAAAGAAAAGGAACAACTGTGAATCGACAACGGGATTTCACTTTGAAAAAAAAAAGAAATAAAAAAAATAGCTGAAACCACTTTCTCTCATACCTTTTGAAATTTTTAAAACCCCGAGTCTTTCGCTTCTCCTGTTTTTTTTTTCAACGAAGCTGAATCGTACAATGTGAAATGTAATTCGTCTGCACTGGCTTACAAAAGTCCTTATTCACTATTGCAGCTCTGCTAAAACACCAGGAGACTATTTTTTTTTCGTTTATTCTCGTCTGAGAGACAGAACGATATGCACACATGCACGTTTTCGTATTATCAATAATTTCGAGGCTTTGGACGGGAGGAAGAGTGGGCAGAAAAACTTTCGTCGATTAAGGCCGGATTTACATTTAGACAGGAAAAAATAAGCAATATTGAGAGATTTTTTAAACTATGAAATAATTATTCTACAATTATCAAACTTTGGGTATACTTTGATAGTATATTTAAGTATACAAAACAATTTTATTAATTAATTCATCATCAAAATAACGGAGCTGTGGCAGACTTTGATTTGCAAAAAAGTTCAAACATTTTTTCAGTCAGAACATGTATAGTTTCTATGTGACGGTAATTAAAATGAAGAAAATGCAAATATGAGAAAATGGCACGCATTTACAACAAAAAAATCAACATTTCACGCATCATTTTTGTAAAATGTGGATTAAGGTAGTTCCTCTGCGAAAATCTCAACCAAAAGTTTACATACCATGTTCATGTTTAAAAGATTGATAATTGGTTTAATTAGTAATGAATCAAATTAAAAACTACGCAATATTGACTTGGTACTAGTGGATAATACGATGGATATCATTTATTGCCGTAAAATATATTTCGTATTGTGTTTTTGATCGACCATTGCCAGTAAACTTTTTTCTGGGACTGTCCAGGCTTTGCCCCAATTGTTTTTTTTCCAGGCTTTGCCAGGCTTTGCACCAAAATTGTGAAGACTTCTCATGGTTATATCTTGGAAACTAGATGGTGAATCATTCTCATTTTTTTTCACATTATTCGTGATATCTTACTGTAGCTTATCCTCGTTTTTTATCAATTTCTTAATTATAGTTTTGACGGTACAATTAATGATGCTCAGTTTGCCCATCATAACACATTTGTTACGTGTAAACCAAGCCAACTTTAAGTGTAAATATCTCAGGTTTGGGGTGGTAAAACTTATTCAAATTGCACAGATGTTTGGATATTGTATTAAATAACGTATATGTCAAATTTCAACCATTTCTTAATTCAACTCTTCTATGGAGGTACTACCTTAAGGCCTTTTTTAATTATTTTTTTAATTATTTTTTATTCCATTAGCCTGAACGGTATATAAGGCCTTAAAAAAGTAATTTCTTTTCAAATCTTTCGAAAATAATTCTGGACAAGTAGAAGGTACCAATATGATCAATATTTCTACCAAGTTTCAACTCAATCGGCTTAATAGTTTTCGAGTAATGCTGCCCGCCAATTTCGGTAATGCGATTTTGAGAAAGACGCGTTTGAAGTTCACGCCCGCTCCGAATCCGAGCTGTGAGGCACATCGTTGGCGGGCTGTAACGTTTGAAGTTTTTCGAATTTCGCTTTGAAACTTTGGGAAAATATTCTACATATATAGTTCCATCGATTAAAAAAAAAAAATCGAGTTTTTGATCGCTGTAAATGCATATCCCGCCTTAACGGAAAATCGGAAAATTGGCTCCGCGCCGTTCAGTCCACGTTCTTTCTCGCACGCCCGAACTCCCGTTCCATCGATGATGCAATTTTTTTTTCGTGAATAGAAGAACCCTCGGCAATATCATAAATCGAGGAGCCACTTCGATCGAAGCAGCATTTGTGGCGAATCGAATTCGTATCTGTAATAGCGTATTTGTATATTCAAGCGAGCCTTCATCTCGGTGGCTTATATGCCCGCACTGATTTACGTGACACACACTAACACACACATCCACTCGAGGTTGCTGCTGAGAAGGGGAATTTTAAGCGGACACCGCCGCAAATAAATTGCACGCTGTAACCAAGCAAATCTGGTGCTGATGGAAAAACGTTTCCATCGTATACGTTTTTTCCTCCGAGTAATTAATTTCAATAAACGAGTGCTTCGTTCGGCGTACATTCCACGCGGGAATTCAACCCACGAGTGCGGTATCACGGTGACGTTCGCATCGCTTGCAGAGCCCTTTTTTTCTCATTGCCCTATTTGTTCCGACAAATTTGCGCCACCATCACTCAAACGTTTCGAGGATCCTCACATTGGAGATCCACAAATTTTAAGGGGGGGTTGCACTTTTGAAAAATCGATTTTTTTGGTCTTTTCTTGTAGTTAAACAGTTCAAGATTATAATCCCAAAATTTCAAGTCGATCAGAGCAAAACTCTCGATGTTATTGACTATTTAGTCCCGCTCCTCTAACACTGCAGCTCCGACTTCTCTAAACTTCAAACGCGTTTTTCTCGAAACTACTTTTTCAAAGTCCGTGTTCACTGCCATTTGAAAACTACATGACCGATTCATGTCAAACTTGGTACACACTTTCTACATATAAAATACCTCCCCCCAACGGTTAGTTTGAGATTTTTTTACATTGAGGGGGTTTTCCACCCCCAAAATGGCGGAATTTTTCGTGAAAAATAGCACTTTTCACTTTACATGACCACCAAAAATTTAGAAATAAAAACAAATTATCAAAGACCGTTGGGGGAAGATTTGATGATACTTTGACTGAATTTTGATGGTACTTGATTTCAGATAATTTCTGGCTGAGATACAGTGAACACCGCAAATCGTGTTTTTCCAAAGGCGTTCTCGGAAAAGCTTTGTCACCGGCTTGTTTGTGGATATTTTCGCGTAAAAATTTCACGGAATGTTCTCGAAATGACACTTAACAATGTACAAAAGGTTACAATAAATTTACTCTATCCATATAGATGGAAAAAAATTGCCAATTAAGGAGCCATTGCACTTTGAAAATGTCAAAAAATCGAAAGCAAGCAAGACTTAAGGGGTTACCCCCACTTGCGATTTTGAAAAAATCGATTTTTTTTATTGCACTTTTTTGAAGTTCAAGTATCTGAGAATATGTCCTGAAAATTTCAAGTCGATCCGAACAAAATTGACTGAGATATGAGCGTTGAAAGAGAAGAATCCGCGTTGAAAGAGCGTTGAAAGAGAAACTTTAAACGCGTTGAAAGAGCGTTGAAAGAGAAACTTTAAACGCGTTTTTCTCAAAATGGCATTTCTGAAGTCGGTGATCAAGATTACTCGAACACTAATGAACCGATCTTCTTGAAATTTTGCAGGCTTATTTAATACATGAAATGTAGTCTTTAATCGCTCGATTTTTTTTCGAAAAAAAAAAATGGCCGTTTTATAGCCAAAAAACGGCCGTTTTTTTCGTTAAAATCGAACCATTAACTTTGACTGTGCGCCATTTTGTGAAAAATGAATATTTTTTAAAATCCTTCGATAAAAGACTAGTTTATACTTATATTTGACTAAATCCATCCGCATTTTTTTTCAGATGATCCACTTCGCCGCAATGTTGGTCACCGCAAACCGTGTATATAAAAACATTATTTCATTGACGGCCATTTGCCACTAAACAATGTAATATTTTTCAATAAAAAAATTACTGAAAGTTCTTCAAGATGTGTTCTTTAAGATGTTATATTGATCGATTAAAAAAGTTTTGTAGTTTTCTTTACAAAAATTCATGAAAAAGGCGCTTTTTTGCGCTACAAGTGGGGGTAACGCCTTGAAGAAATCGACGATGATGAGCAATCGGAAGGGATTTTGTACAGCGCAGGAATTGCCGATTGAGTTTAGGTAAGGGTTTATCACAGTATAAACTTCAAACGCGTTTTTGTTTCAGACGAGCCGTTGCCGAGCTGTGATGAAGCTACCTAGCCCACCTATTTTTGAGGCGTTACGTTAAACTATAGTTGTTGTACTTAAACATGAATTAAAATGAATTAAATTTTTTTTCACGTATTTCAAGACTTTATTTATCAAGCCCAACAACTTTTATATTCATATCTTTTACAAAAGCGTCAAAAAGAAATCGCGAAAATAGCCTGTTTTCGTGGCTCCAAAGTGGACTGGCCCCTTAAGCCGTAACAGGTGAAATCCAGTGCGCGGTTCTATGAAACATTTCTATTGGCCACCTCTCCCTTGTGGCCAACTCCCTCGGAATTGCCCTATATGGCGGAATTTTAGTTCGGTAAAAGTCCCACGGTTTTCGAGATAAAAATAATCTGCTTTTGGTTTTTCGCATGCCACGTCTACAAATAATAACTTTTTTTGACCCGGTTCTTTAAAAATACTCTTGGTTACTTGTTTTGTGTAGAAAAGTCTTCTTTTTAACCTCAAATGTTAAGAAAACTCTATGAAAAAATATCTTATGCGGAATTTTCACATAACCAATCCGAACATTGACTTTGATAGCCTGCGGTGTAACAAAAATGTACTACGCATATCTTTTGACATTGACTTTGATAGCCTGCGGTGTAACAAAAATGTACTACGCATATCGTGCCAATTACTTAAAAAAGTTGCTTAGTTAGTGTTGATTCATGTCATCTGCTCAGGCCAGCTGTGGACGCAACGGAAGTTAGGTTAGGTTCGCGGAGTGTGGTTAGGGCGTGATTGGAAGGAGGTCATTGGATAGGGTAACGCGTAAAAACTCGCAAGGGTATACGTTGAAACTCAGGAAATCAAAAATAAAAATATGTGTATGCAGAGTGAAAATATATACACATAAAATCCTGAAGAAAAGATGAAAGTGAATTCAGCAAATGTTACTCTAATTTATGCTCCGTTACATATCATTGAATTCAATTATAATTGAAAAAATATCCAGTATATATATATATATATATATATATATATATATATATATATATATATATATATATATATATATATATATATATATATATATATATATTAGGGTGATTCGTTTCAGGGTAACTTTTTTTTCTGACCCATCGTGCCCGACAACCTCTAGTTGGTACCCAAAAACGAAGTTTCGTGAAGTTGGGGTGCTGTCAAAAAATATTTAGAGGTCGCGAATCCAAATTGAAGGTTTCCCATTTGATTAACATTGAAAAAAATGTTTTTCTCATTATTAGTGTTACCATTTCGCGAATTTTGATATCGCGATATTTTCCAAGGGGGTTCTCATAGGAAATATGATACTTTACAATAAAGTTCATTGGAGCCATGTCCGTAAATTCAACCGAAGTAAAATAAATAGATTTTTTTTTGTTTAAAAAAAATCTATTTACTTTACTTCATCCACCTATAGCTGAGAAAGAGTTGAATTTTCGGGCTCGGCTTATAAGACTTTTTTGTAGAAAATTACGTTCTCTACAAAGTTCTCATCTAAATTTGTTTCGATATATCTAATAGCTTACGCGTTACAGAGGTTTGAATATATATTTTGCACAATATTCACTTGAAATAATGATGCCGCTGAAACGGTTGAATTTACGGCCATGGCTCAATGAACTTTATTGTGGAGTATCATATTTCCTATGAGAACCCACTTGGAAAATATCGCGATATCAAAATTCGCGGAATGGTAACACTAATAATGAGAAAAACATTTTTTTCAATGTTAATCAAATGGGAAACCTTCAATTTTGATTCGCGACCTCTAGATATTTTTTGACAACACACCCCTTTCACGAAAGTTCGTTTTTGGGTACCAACTAAAGGTTTTCGGGCACGATGGGTCAGAAAAAAGTTTCCCTTTGACAAATCACCCTAATATATATATATATATATATATATATATATATATATATATATATTGATATGTTCAACTGTTCCATCATCTCTATATGTTTCGAGTGCGGGGAGTTTTCCGATCGTTCGAATCCCGTAAGTCTATTTGTCCAATTTTGATGTCGCGCTACATGATTTCTTCCGACCCAACAATGACATTTGGTGGGGTAAAGCGTGCTCTCGCTTTCCCACAACTGTCGATCATGCGGTGCATACTCTAACAGAAGTGCAGGGGGAAAGTATAGTGGATGGAGAGCGAGAGCATGGGGTAAACCAGAATAACTGGAGATCCGGGAAAAATCAGAGTGAAGAGGGTGCGGGGGGATATGCGTGGGGCAGATTGGGGATCGTGACACACGCTCTCTCCTCCCTCGCCGCATAGTGACTTTTCTAATCTCTATTTCCGTTCGTTATGCGTCCCCCGTAGCCCCGCAGTACTACTGGGTGAATCAGAGCTGCGTCGTCCTTTCGCATATATTTTCGATACGTTTGAAAAAAAAAAATACGTCGACGTCGCAAGGAAACTGTGAGCAAAAAAAACGAACTGGGGAAATTTGAAGCTGCCAATTGCTGAGGGTCATTTAAAGCCCAAGTGCACTTCAACATTCGCTGCAGAACTATGGTCCTGAGGAATTCCGATCCAGAAACGTTTTCAGCAGATTAAGGCGGGATATACATTCAGACGGGAAAACATTAAGCAATTTTGAGGGATTTTTCAAAGAAATAATTATTATACGTTTATATCTAACTGTAGGTATACTTCAACAGTATATTTAAGTACGCAAAATCATTTTTTTAAATTAAATTATCATCAACATGGCGGAGCTGTGGCAGAGTGTTTCAACAAGGTTGCCGCAGGAGTTGCGAGACGACGTGCAGTCGAACTTCCCGTAGACTTTGATTTTCAAAAAAATTTAGAAAAATTTCAGTTAGAACATGGACTGTTGCTGTTTGACAGTAATTAAAATGAAGAAGATGCAAAATCAAGAGAATGGCACGAATTTGCAATAAAAATCAAAATTTTACGCAAAATTTGGATTAAAAAATAGTTTTTTTTTTGGTAATTATGCAGTTTGATGACTTTTTCGAAAAACGACTGTTTATTCCATTATATTGAGTGACATTCCGTCGGGGGAGGCTGACACTGCCCATTGATTTCATAAGTTATGGGGTTTTGGAGTTCGCGGGCCGGGTTGAAATTCCGAACTTTAAATGGTCAGAGCATTCAAAACTCCGAAAGAATAGTACCCCAAAAGATCAAAACTCCGAAAGAATTTTACACGAAAGACCAAAACTCTGAAAATCTTAACACCGTCAAAATAATTCGGCTATGGAAGTTTTCAAGTTTCAACATTTTCAATAAATCGACGAATTATTTCAGGATTTTTTAAAATTAAGAAGTGATTTTGCGTCATTTTTGAAATTTGTCTAGACAATGTTATACGTTCTACATCATTTACAGTCAACTGTGTAGACTTTAGCTGGCATGATCTTGACATGAGGGCCGCGTTGAAATTCCGAACTTTGAATCCGCCGACGGTTTAAAATTCTTCATTTTAATGTTCCGTAATTACAAGATTCGTCAGGATTATGCCAGCTAAAGTCTACACAGTTGACTGTAAATGATGTAGAGCGTATAACATCGTCTAGACAAATGTCAAAATTGACGTGAAACCACTTCTTAAAACAAAAAAATTCTTCAAATAATTCGTCGATTTACTGAAAATCTTCAAACTGTGTGTTCAGATTTTCGGAGTTTTAGTCTTTCGGGTAAAATTCTTTCGGAGTTTTGATCTTTCGGGGTAGTATTCTTTCGGAGTTCTGAGCGTTCTGAGCATTCAAAGTTCGAAATTTTAACCCAGGCCCGAAATTCGCGGAATCACGTGATAAAATAGGGCATTTAAAAATATTTCGACGCCTATATTGGGGGTGGGGGCATTTTTTAAAAAAGCCTTGCTAAATGCAACGCCGAAAATAAATCTCAGCAGTCATCCTCCTATGAAAAGGTATAGAGCTTTGAAGTTCACGAAAACACGTTATAAAATAGCGTATTTTCGAACGTTTTTAGAACATCTATATTGGATGTGGTAAGTGGGGGGGTATAAGAGAAGCCTTCCTAAATAAGATATTACCGAAAAACACTAATTTTGACATCCCATTTCAACGAGGCAAACTTCAACATCACAACAAACATACCTCACATTTCAATTCTAACGCCAAGTACTGACTAAAAATCGAAATCGATCACCCTCAAACTCGTGAAGGCATTGCTCATAAAGACATTACTCCGCGGCGAACAGGCTCCAGTCGAAAATTAGTGTAAACAAGATATTCCGATATATGACAGAAAATCCCCCAAAGAGAATCCTCCACCCCGATATGTCCACAATTCTCGTGTTCCATGAGCAATATGTTGAAAGCTTCCAAAAGCGGCAGCTGATCCAGCTATATGGAAACGCACGTAGACGATGACCTTTGGCCCCGTCGACATCGGTCGACACGCGTCGTAACGCAGCTTGACTCGTGATCGACTAGCACCGGGAGGATCAATGCAGGGATCATGCACATTGGATATAGGCGGACGGGCGCAAGCCTGAAATGGATGAGGGCAACCGATCGAAAAACGGCAAACTAGCTGAGGGGTATGGATGAAGACAGAGAGAGAGAGAGAGAGAGAGAGAGAGAGGGAGAGAGAGAGTATGATGTATCACAGTAGCAGGGTGGAAGAGCTTGTTCCCGCGTGTATTTCCGGTGTACGATTATCACCACGATTTGTGATCGTCTCCTTCATTGTTAGGATCATCATGTGATCTTCTTTGTGTTGGCGAATGTGAGAGATCGTTTTTCTCAGCCGTTTATCTTCGCAGCTAGGAACATAATAGCTACAGCAGTCCGGCGTACATGCGTATCGTATGATCGCGGATAAAGGGGCGTAAGTCAGATGACTCGACACGTTAAAGAGGCCGGATTATCCCCTTTCGTTAGTTAGCCATCAGACTACATCCCCCCAGGTTAGGAACATTGGCGATCACGTGACTCTGAGTGAACGAGCCTTCACACTCCGATGCTCCATTGACTCGATCAAGTGAGCTGAAAACATTTTCCTCCGTTTCGCCTTGTTCGCTCGCCCATTATTCCATAGATCGACCTTCTCGTATAGATCATCGCCATAAAGGACATTCATTCTTCGAGCTACACTTGCACCTCGCCAAGGCAATTTTGGAAGTAATCCGAACTGCGAATTCTGCACGAATCAGGACTGCTCTTGAGGTCCTGCTGTTTGCTTCCCTTTGGCAATGATCAGCTTGGTGTGGAATCTTGGATCTTCGCACATCATATTGCAATGATTGAACGTCCAATTCTGTTTGAAGACGTTTCTCCATCCTATATGACGTTATTTTGTCATATCGGACTGTACAATCGAAAGCCTTGCGCGCAATTTTTCGCTCACCGAGGTCGTACTTTGTCAACCGGCAGCATTGATGCGCTTCAACAAACAAGAAGTGTCAGGCCTTTTCTTTGGCAGACACACTGCACAGACGATTTTTTTTCGTCGTAATTCTACTCGCGAGTTTTTCCTCTCGGTATGAGCTCTCCGATGGAGACGGTGAGGAAGGAAGAGTAAGAGGGAGACAAAGAGTGACGAAGGGCTCTAAGATCTCTGGCGTCATGGCGCACTGATGTCGTCGCGCCTGGAGAAAAAGGGATACGGTCACAGGAGGCTATACACGTATATTGAAGCGAATTGGAGAACGCTCGCGACTCGTGAATCGATAAATCTTCCCTGTATTCGAGTTCTCGTCGCTCTTCTCTCTCTCTCTCTCTCTCTCTCTCTCTCTCTCTCTCTCTCTCTCTCTCTCCCCTCCTTTCTTCTTCTACGGGCCATCAGTTCTAGCCTGGAGGTTCTTCCAACACCACCGTAGATGCTTTAAGGCTTACCCTCTTTGCCTTCACACGTTACTATACATGTGCAACCCTCTTTAGACGTATATCGATATGGAAAAAAGACAGTTCGAACCCTTTATATCTTCACGTAATGTTGGCTATCAGCACATCTGGCTGTTGTGAGGCTATTTGAGTGTTTTGTAAACTTTTCGATATCAAGGCCAGAACGGTCCTTGAAACGTCCTTCATATGAGTATATTGATCTGATGATGGTTTTGAAGACACGATGGGGAGTACAGGGATGATAGGCTGCTATGAGGACGGTCATCGGACTTCTGCAAATTATCTTTCCCTCTAAACGTACAGGGTGACAATTGTCAGGTGGGCGTACGTTTTTTTAAGGCGGGGAGATTCCGCGGCCGCGCAAGATTGTCATATTTAATGGTTTTTCAGTTCCTCGTAAAAAATATAGCGTATTTTTGGGATGAGTAGTATTTGCTAGAAAAAATTGAGCACTTTGGAGTAAAATTAAAGTTCCATTTTCAGTTCAGCAGTATAAAGATAAATTTTGAACTCGAAAAACTCGTCGAAAATCTTTCTTTTGATGGAATTAAGGGGGATGAACAGAACAAGTTTTTCCGGGGTGTTTCGTATTCGGAATTTAATTGTCTGCATTCTCCTGTACTCGGATTGGAATTTCGATTTTTTTCCAGAATGCTCATTTTTTTCTGGCAAATACTGCTCATTACAAAAATGGGCTATATTTTTTTTCATGGAGGAATTGAATGATAACTGAAAATCATAGTTTTCTCTTGGAAAAGGCATGGGTACCGTACAATCGTCACCCTGTATACAGGGCCATAGCTGCAGACTCAATATCATCGGGGAGACAAACATAATCGTGAACGAGCGAGCGCACTGGCTGTATCTACTTTCGGATCCCCAAGCTAGCGCAAGCCATCAAGTAAAGGATATGCATACACGCAACGACGCGTGTATATCTATAGACGGAGAAGATCTTAGGCGAAGGGACAAGAATGGGAAGGCGAGGGGTTGATTCATACATCCCTCAACGCTGTATCGTCATTCTTCCTCACACATAGCTATAGACGTTCCGCGAGAATGCTCGGAAATGGAAGGGCGTATCCTTCGACAATTTGAATCCCCGTGTGACGTGTGTCACGAGGCCCTTTTCATTCGCCAGCAATCTCCGTATATATTTTCATACGTGTACAAAAGCGTTCCACTTGGTTGCAACACCATAACGTATTGTACGCGGTATGGATGTTTCGTCGCGAGCTCTCGGGCGCGAAGCGGTACTTGCACGAATGGGACAGATTGTGAATGGAGACGGAGAGGCGACACCATTTGCGGCGATCCTCGCCGTTCCTCACCGTTATTATTATCATGTGACGATAATCATTGTTCCCTCGTAATCGTAAAATTTTATGAGATTAAAGCTTGCATCGTTGCAATGCAATGGGAATAATTAGTTTTCAATTGCTCGAATTTCTCGTGGCTAATCTTCGTTACGGAAGTCCATCAATCGTTTTTTAAGGGGTTATATACCGGTAAAATTTTTGAAAAATCCATTAAATAACGTAATTCGCAATGTGCATATATTTGAGTACACACACGGAAAATTTATTGTCGATTCGGCGAATATTCTCAAAGTTACACGCACATTTTTAATGACGTGTCAGAGCGTTCGAAAGTGCTTTTGAAACTTTAAACGCGTTTTTCTCAAATCTGTGTTTTTAAAGTCGGTGAGCATGATTTCTCGGAAACGGCTGAACCGATCAGTCTCAAATTTTAACACGATGTTTTCAAGTATATTTTTTAGTAATTAATCGAAGGTTTTTTCTCACCGATAAATATTTTCCATTTTATAAACAATTTAAGGCCTACATGTCAAGAATCGATTTTTATTTGAGAAGCTGCCATTTTGTCAAAAAATATTATTTTGCTTATTGCTTCGATAAATTACGAGATAATCCATTATATTAACGAAATATTTTTGGTTTTTTCATTTTAGATGATCCAGTCCAGAGATATCGTGATCACCGCAAGACGCTTTTTTTTAGAGGTGCTACCGGAGATCAGCTATAGCAGCTTCCAAAATAATTATTTTTACAAATGAAATATGTTAGAATACAGATAAAAGTTACCATAATATGTGTACACATTTTTACGTTAATAGATTTAAAGGTCTCAAGAAAAAATCTTGGAAAATCGATCTTTTTGGGCCTCCCGACTGTATATAACCCCTTAAGTTTATTATTTAGAGATCTATAAATTTAGGCGCGACACCACTGTGACGGGTAAAACAATCGATTTTTTGTTGCATATCCTCAAAGAATACATATTCAAGAATATGCGAAAAAATCTTGAGGTCAAAATATCGAAAGTTGACCAAGTTACAGTGGATTTGGTAGGAGCAGGTTGCACAACGGTTTACGTATACTAAAACTTCCAAGGGTGTTGAAGCTTGCATCGTTGGAATGAAACGAAAATTTTTCTTTATTTTTATTGCTGTCCAAACCCTTTCTACCAAGTTTAGGTTATGGAACCCCAATAAGGATCTTCAAAAATGTTTCAGTTACTTTTGTAGCCTAAATGAAAAAAAAAAAACATTTTTTTCTCGTGAAAAAAAAACTTTCAATCGCATTTTTCTCGTAACGCCTTTTCTTGACCTGACTAGAATCATAACTCTAGCTATAACAGTCCGATTTTTTATTTAATCAAGCCAAAATTTCCGTAATTGCAAGAGCTATCGTTGTACCCATCCGTTTTTTTTTTTAATTTTGAGTTTTGGTATTCTTTAAGCCCTTGAATATAAGGAAAAAATCGCGAAAATTACACTTTTAAAAAATACCCGCCATTATGTGATTATTTTTCTTCGAAAAACGCCTACGTACAACGAAAACTACATCTATGCAGATAAAAAAAAACTTTTTAATTTTAATTTTTCAGACCAATCATTGTCAAGTTACCGATTCGGCCGTTCGACCACATTTTTTATACAGAGGCTCAATTTTAACTTCTTCTAAATAAAAATTTACGCCGAATAAGTTTAATGGATACACAATAACATACCTCATTTCCAAATCTCAAATAAATAATTTGGTAGAAAAAAAAGTCGGAAATGACATTTTTTGGCTCGTGGCACAGTGATGTCATCCCTTAACTCGGCAATTTTTTTTTTGTAAAAGAATAAAAATGTGGAAATCAAAATATAAAAAAGAACTTTCGCATCGTCATTCACCCCGTCTTTGCATATTCAGCTAAATATGCAACGTACAAGTTTCCATCATTGAAGTGCAATGAGAATATATCGTTCCAAATTCCATTGATTGCTTTTCGCAGATTCCAACGACAAAAAACCCTCAACCATTTTCCAACGTACTCGTTTAGCCATCTACAATGCAACTCCTTCAAAAACTATTTTTCATAATAATCAAAACAAGGAAATAAACATATTAAAAAGAGTATCATTGCATTACAACACCATCGGAAAATCTTACGTCGAAAAGTTCGAATCGTTGAAACTCAATGAAAATTCAATTCTACAAATTGGCCACAATTTTTTTTCGAACCTATTCCAACGTACCTACTTTTTCGAGCCAATGCGGCCAACACCTATATTTTACAGACCAATTCGGAAACCGGAAGTCGTTCAAACGCTCTCTTCAATCTCTGTTGGGTACTTCTACAACGTGATGCAGCAAAAAACTTTTCGAATAATAATTCAAATAAAGTGATAAAAAAAAATATGTCCGACGCGTCAATCCGAACTCCGACACATTGAGGAAGAGATAGAGGTCTTCAATGGCCACCTAGACAAATCGCAAGATTCATGGGAATCTAAGTGCTTCGCGTGAATTCGAGACAGCATAAAATGGAGAGTTTGGATAGTGCGACTGATCGATCGCAACGGCTGGCAAACTCGACCATTCGATTCGCGTATCCCTTTACGAGAGAGGAGAGAACAGTGGAATATATATATATATATATATATATATATATATATATATATATATATATATATATATATATATATATGTATACACATATATATATAATGAAACGAGAGACACGGACAAAAATGGAGAAATTCAATATCACGTATCGAAGTCTGCGAAGCAACGGACAAAGAGAAAAAGGGGAAAATGCGAAAATTGTATTTTCGAATTGCAATTTCCCAGGTACCGCGTACGCGAGTGTTTTGGAAAAAGGAAACTTATTATCGGGAGCGAATGAGAAAGGAATGCATTTTCTAGCCTGCGGAAACAAGACGTTTCAATTATCATGTTACCGATTAAATCCTGATATGGATATGGCTTGTCATTTTTTATACGCGTGGGTGTGTGCTCATTTCCCGAGAGGCCCTGGAAATAAACATGTATATATTTATTTATTTAATATATATATTTATTTATTTAATATATATATTTATTTATTTATATTTATATATTTATTATATAAATTTATATCTATTAGAACGTTGAATAAGTTCTCGCTGTTTTCCAACAGATGGCGTTACCAGAACGGCGTGCCTGTAGTTTAAGATGGTAGCGCATCTATAAAGAAGTACTATAAGCAAGCTTGAAATTCAGTGTATGTCATTTCGCCGAAGTGTAAGCAATTTTTTTTTCTCATAGTGTTAAACATGTCAAATTTCATGCCAGAAAAGAGTACACCACTTGACTCAAAAAGATCTGCAGCTGAAGCACAAAGAGTTCTTGTTGAGACTTGCGGCGACCATGCTCTGTCGGAAAGAACATGCAGCGATTGGTTTAGCCGCTTCAAAAATAATGATTATGATGTGTTGCATTAGAGGCATTACTTCTTGAAGACTCATGTCAGACGCTAGCTGAACTTGCAGAATCATTTGGAGTTGATAACATAACAGTTTCGAAACGTTTGAAAGCATTAGGAATGATTTTTTTTTTAATGAAGCATTAATTTTCACGAAAAAACAGCAAGAACTTATTCAACATACTGGTATACAGGGTGTCCCTCTTTTCTCTGCCACCCGAAATAAGTCGGTAATTATCGACGTCACAAAAAAATGTTCCAGACAAAAGCTGTACGGGGTGAAGGAGGCCATCAAATGCGACCGGTTTTTTTTTTATTTCGGTGGAGGCGCTAGCGCACAGCGAAGGTCACCTCCACTTTTCAAAATGGAATGATACATTTTTCTTCAACCATCTTGTGGAGCATCTCAAGCCGCATTAAAAACATTCGGGGGTTAAAGGCGTTCAAGGTCATTTTAATAGGTGACCTTGAATGACCTTGAACGCCTTTGACCCCCCCAATGTTTTTTTATTGAGTCGAAGCATGCCAGACGAAAGCATTTCGTCCTTTTTTGAATATTTGATAGTGATCGTCTGGCATGATTTTTAAATATTCGGTAGTGATCCTGAACATGAATGAAGATTTGGTGTATTTCATTTTAATAGGTGACCTTGAATGACCATGAACGCCTTTGACCCCATAATATTTTTTATGCGGCTTGAGGTACTCCACAAGATGTTTAAAGAAAAAATGTACCATTCCATTTAAAAAAAGTGGAGGTGACCTTCACTGTGCGTCAGCACCTCCGCCGAAATAATAAAAATTGGTCGCATTTGATGGGCCCCTTCACACCGTACAACTTTTGTCTGGAACATTTTGTCGTGACGTCGGTAATTACCTATTTATTTCGGGTGGCAGAGACAAGAGGGACACCCTGTATGTATATTTGTATGTAATAGACGAAAAGATACTTTTCCAAGTCGGTGCGCCATCGAACTGGCGCAAATTCGTTTCCGTCGTTGGAAAGTCAGCGTGGGCGGTCTCGATGCTGCGCGAAGTAGAAATTTATTTCGAAAAGTAGATAGGAAGAGAGAGAGAGAGAGAGCGAGAGCAAGTAGAGGACGAAAAGTAAAGTAGATATACACGGAAAATGCAATGGCGTTTCGTAAGAGTCTGCGGGTGGGTGGAATCGCGGTGGAAAAAGTTGTTTTCAATAAACCGCATCCCACGTATTCACCTATGAAAATATATATTTCCATCTATATTCAGCCCACACGGATTGGTACCTGATACGTCAGTGCACGTGTGAAGGCATGTCGTTCTTTCGATTTCTCATAGGAAAACTCACGCCCCGCGGGCTCTGTTGGGCCGAAAGTTCCGATATTATCGGTTTCAAACGAATTTCCGCTTCTCACATATACAGCTGGATATGTGCGCGTTTGCGTTTGTGTTCTCATCGGTACGTAGACAACGTCATGTACTTGCTAGAGACCGGGGTTAACGTCGTTTTCATGCAAGAAACAGGCCAACGCGGCTGCCTGCCTCGGTGCCGAGTTTTTCGCAGTTTCCCCGTGCCCTCGTGCGACACAGTAATGGGGCATAAAAGGCGACTGCACGAACGCAACAAATCTCTATTTTCACCACTGCCATATTCTTTAATAGGCTATAAAAATGTTTTTTAACGATTACTTTTCAATGCTCGTTGTTCGTTGTATTACTGAGATTGTATATCTTTACGTCGTATTCGTGCCTATGTATGTGTGTGTGTGTGTGTGTGATGCGTGATGGTATGTGTCTATGTAATTAATGAACGGACAAGACGAAAGTTACAAAATGTTACATAGGCACTGCTCGTTACGCCGTTCTGACGGATATATGTATGTACAGGGTGGCCGAAAGAAAAATGAAGTTGAAAATAATGGATCCTGAAGTGGAAAATAAAACGATACGTGACAAGTAAAAAAAAAAACATTTTTTTGCATTGCCCCAAAGTAGACGTATTGAAGCATATGTGAAAAAAAAATCAAGTTGAAGTATTGAAAATTGACCAAGTTACAGACCATTTTGTGGGAGCAGGCGCCGCAACGATTTGCGTATACTAAAAATGTCAATCGCGTTTTTCTCGAAATTACTTTTCCCGACCAGGCCGGAATCATAACTCTAGCTATAATGGTCTGATTTTCAATTTAAAAGAAACCAAAATTTCCGTAATTGCAGTAGCTGTTGTTGTATGTAGCCCTTTTTTCAGTATTTTTTTAAGCCTCTGAATATAGGGGAAAATTTCTCCAAAAATACACTTTTTATTTTTGAACACCCACCGTTTTGTATTTTTTGTTATTTTCTTTTCGAATAACGGTTCCATGCAACAAGAACTACATTTATATCGGTTGTGCATTTTTTTATTTATTTTTCAGACCAATCACTGGCAAGTTATCGATCCGACCATTGGACCACATTTTTTTACATAGGCGTTATTATCCCTCAATAACGTTGTGAGTATTAAATTTTCGTTAATAAAAATGTACACGCAATAAGTTCAATATATGCTGAATAACATACTTTTTTTGCAAATCCAAAATAAATAATCTAGTAAACGAAAAAAAATCGGAATAAACGACCTTTTTCGGCCCGTCACAGTAGTGTCCTCCCTTAATGTAGGCGCTTGTTGTAAATACCACGGACTTTTTCCCCTCCCTCTCTCCCACTACGCAGAGTGACCCGAAACGTGACGGATGCCTCGTATCAATACCTATCCAAATGGCACCCAACATCTTTCTTAGTCATCGAGAAAGAATTATTGTTTTTCCAGTTTTCCTGCAGCACAAATTCATATATTTTTTCTCTTTTGTGTATGTACTTTCCTCTTCCAAGTTTCTTAAAGCAATCGGGAGTCATTTACGCTAGCAGAATAATTTTTTTTATCATCTAAACTGTAGTTACTCATATATGTATTTTTTAAATTTGTGTTTATAGAAATTTATATCTATTTTTTCTTTTGTGTATGTACATTCCCCTATAAGTTTTTTCAAGCAATCGGGAGTCGTTTAGACTAACAGATTAATTTTTTTATCATTTAAACTTTAGTGACTTATCCTCTCGACCTATTTTTTAACCTTGTCATCAAAATCTTCCGCATTCGCGTTAGTGTTCATTTACTCATCTATTTATTCCTCAACAGTACACTTAAAAACGATACAACTTGAAGAAAAATCGTGAGGAAACTACATACACAAAAGGGCGCTACAAAAAAAAGCTCTTCTCTCGAAAACTAAAAAAGATCGTGAAACATCCACGGGCTGATTGGGATGGGTATTGAGTCATCTGGATTTTCCCTTTGGTTGTCACTCTTCGGGCCACCCTGTGTAGATTCACTTGGATGAAGTTACCCTCCAAAGTGTCACATCGAAGCTCAGTAGCAATCCGGATGTCTATCTCACAGGACATTTAACTGGGAAAATGCCCGGAAGGTCGTGCGTGTGTTTGCGTGCGCTCGCGTGGCCTCGTTTTAACGACCATCCCTCCGGGCGTTTAGTTACAGGCGCATAAAACGTTCATATTTATATGTCCGTGTGTAAGTGCGCGCATACGAGCGGGCTGCATAACGACAAAAAGAGGAGGAAGGATATGTATCGCAAGCTACGAGGAAGCACATCGGGAGCTTTCTCCCTTCATCATCTCCCTGTAGATGCGAGGGACAGCAGGCGCCAACTTTGCTGTGACGAACGTTTCGGACTTTTGGGCCCCCCCTTCGGTACGCGCCATTGCAACCCTCCGCATACTCGTTCGAAAGTCCATTTGTCATGTCGCGTTATCCGTGCGCATGTGTGTGTATGTGTGGGTAGGTAGGTGGACGTGGGTGTGTGTCACAGCACAAGCGAAAATCCAGCCCTACGAGTGTCATCCCTTCCTCCCTTTTTGCCGCGGGATAAAGGGTGGATTTTTTCAACATGGATAACGAAGCTTGGAGGGTAGTTTTGAGAAAGCGGAAGAATGGAGAGAAAGTAGCTAAGAGTACCTATGCTTTTGAAAAACAACTTCCAATCTTCCTGCTGGGGTTTACGAGCCGTTTTACTTTCAACCCCACACCTATTGTTTCCAGTCACGCTACTGGAAGCAGCTTCTGCTGGACTCCTCCTCAGTGCTGCCCACACCCATCACCTCGAGGGTACTTTGGAAATGTGGATTCTGGTAAATTGATAGATTGGAATTACGACTTGAAATAAAGCTTATGAGAAGGGATCGTTCGGGAAGTGGGCACCGTTTAGTGACAAGGCTGGGATGAACGCGAAGGGGATGGGATGGTAAAAAGTCGAAAAGGTACACGAACGAACATTGGAAATATTTATTCTGTTTCAGTCAACCAATGAATCGATGTATTATTTAGTCATGAATTAATTACAATTACGACTTAGTGACTATACTGCTTATAAAAGGGGGGGCCAATTTTTGTTCCTGCAGCGAATCAACAGTAGTTATTGACGAGAGAGCTGGACAGGGGAAGTTTTTGAGGTACTCAATTTTCGTTCCGTCCTCGTTGCTATTGATGCTAATCGCATACAAACTGCACAGAAATATACAAATGATCGAGCGCTCCGTGTGCGGATTAAACTGTAAATATTTGTAATACTGCGCGCGTACGGTCTCTTTTGTTTGGCTTATCGGAACTGAATTATTGACTATCCAATAAACATTGTAGGCAATGTTTTAAAACCGGATATACCGCGCTGTGCGGAGCTTGGGAAAATCCATGCAGAAATTTGTCAGGGAATCCCCAGATCCTACCACGCCCCTACAGGAACTCGATAGGGACGTTGCTCCTAGGGAGTCCACATTGGAATCCAAGTGGATGCCGCGATATTTCCCGATTGACATCGTTTAAGAACTTTTTTTTAAACTCTCGACCGGAATTTTTGGATCTCCCGAAAAAAATGTCCATTCGTGATCCCGAGCACAAATTTGTTGGGGAACTCCAAGATGCATCCACATGTCTGTAGGGATTTGTTAGGGACACCATACGGCGGGAGTCCTCATTGGGATCCAATTGAATTCTGCACTGTTCTCCGATAAACGCCGTTTGAGAATTCTTACCACGTTCGAATCGAAAGTATGTGAAAAGTCACGAGAAATAACTCGGCGTGTTGAACGTAACCTGCACGCTTCGTCAGTGTGTACGTGTGTGGTGATATTATGTCAAATTGCAGTAAAATAAATGAACGATAATTACTGAGGATTTGCAGCGATGTCATTCGAGTCAATTTTCAAGATATGGGTGGTTCTCGCGAAATGCTCATCTAGCAGGGCAACGTAACTTATAAACATATATTTTTCATTTTTACTTTCAAAAATTGCACTTGACTTCAGTTCTAATCGATATAATATAGTTGTCTATGGATGACACTGATTATTGAAAACGTATCGGGTTCGAAAGAAATAGTAGGGGCAGACGAATGATGCCAACCTTTTCCTCAAGTTTTTATTGGTATATTAATATATTTTTCTCCTTTTTCTTTGAATATTGATCTCGCTCTATTTGTTTCAACTTCTCTCCTCCTACAGGATCCTGTTTAAGCCTTTCGTATCTCCATTTTTCAGCTTCTCTTTATCTATGAAATTTCTTCTTCTTTCCATAGAGGCATGTCAATGATCTAACAATAAAAGCATCCTATTTATGTAACCTCCACTGTCATGACACCGCGATGGTGTCACACGGTCACATGGTGGAATGTCACGCGTTAAAACGTGTAAAAAGTGTCTACAGCCATTTGCGCACTCAAAGCGAGTGAAAACGACATACTTATTTTTGCAGTACTGTATGTACGTGGGATGCGGCGGAATAATAAATTCAATAATAAAAGCTTTTTATCGTCAAAATATATGTATTTATTGAACTGAACTCAACAGTACCTATATATTACTCTGTATTAATTATATATATATAAATTTTGATAGTTGTATTCAGATTTTGAAAATTAGTAATATACTTTGCGAATGATCTATCCTTATTCTATATTTAATTATCCGATTGACTTGAAATTTGAACTGAGTACTCTTGAATATATTCTCTCTACAATGACGTAGGATATTTTTCATTGGATGAAAATTGACGATTTGGCATTGAAAAAAACGACCATTTTATAGTCAAGGAAACGGACTTTTTTCATAACTACGTCATTTTGTTAGATTTTGATATTTTTCGAAAATCCTACGTCATTGTACAGGAAAAACCGTCCAGTTTAACAACATTTTTTCTTTTTCGGTTTCAGCTACTCAACCGGCCGGAATCATGTCAGCAGTGGAGGAACTTTTTTTGGCACCCCCGAAAGCAGCTCATAAGTCGCTTGGATCTCAATATTTTTCGATGAAAAAATTATGTAATATAGGTCAAATATAGCCAAATATATTCTTCATTTTCCGAAACATTTAATTGAGTACTTTTCTTCCAAAAAGTTCCCGAACATCACCCAAATTTTCAGCGTTCACACTGGTATAGCCCCTTAACGCATTACGTGTTGCCAAACGCATGAGTGTGTAGAATCAACATGGCGACGCGTGTCTAGCCTTTATGTTGTGTCACTTTTACATATTGGATCGCTATCAGGAATTAGGGACAAGTGTGGGAATCCAATTGGATACCCACGACAATTTCTGCACGGGAAAGCACATTCTTCGGTACCGCATCCGCACGAGGGCACATGGCAAGTGTGAAAAACCCGCATAAGCGGCTTCATCGACCTCGAGTTTCAGTTTCGTCAAAAAAAAGAACATCCCCTTTGCTTCCTCCAGGCGAGACCCCGCCTTACTTCGACGTCGTATCAGGTCTAAATGGTCCCGCGCCGACCGTGTCCGTTACACAGAGACAAGAATTGATGACCCCGCTCGCCCTCGACGTCAAAACCGCCCCGATCTCCCTCCAATAATCCGTACCGACTTTTGAAAACTGCGACTCGAGGGTTCCGCTCCCAATCGAAGACGTAGTCGAAATTCCGGATATGTCTCTTGCGACACGTGTAAGGGGCTGACACACGAGAAAACGCGCCAGGATCCAAAAGGGCGAATTCAAGCGCGAGTCGTTATAACGAGACCCTCGAGTGACTTCGATTTCCGCGCCACGTTTCTTTCTTTTTTTTTTTATCGTGTCTGCCAGTGATTTTCCGTGTCGCCGATGATGACCCTTCACCCATCCATTTGCCCCGCACCACGGGAAAGCGTATCCGACCCCCCCCCCCCCCCCCCCCCCCGGGTCCCGCATGGTACACGTTCTCGTCTATGAAACTCCAGGATGGATGACGAAGATTTCCCGTTGTTTGATTTTGGGTAGGCTGACAATTACGGCATCGAGTGATTCTCTCACGAAATCATTGCCTTCGCTCTTCATCATCGCCTCTCTGTCTCTCTATCTATCTATCTCTCGACTTTTTTTATCATCTAATTAGACATGTGAAACGAAGAATGGGACGGTGTTAATCAAAGGCCCTCATATATCCGAGAGCCCATTCAGTGACAACTGAAAGATTCTTCTCTTCACGATCTCCCGCATGATAACTAGTTATTCGTATGTGTATACCACTTAAAGTACACGTCTCTATCAGAAATATACATGTATCCTTTCTTCGGCTATTTCTTCATTTCCTTCGTATACGCACGTGAAATAGCCAAGGAAAAAAAACATAAGAAAGATGGAGTTGAGAGTAATCGGTTGAAGGATCTTTCTGATGACCTGGATCACGTCGATTATTTCGGATATACTTATATCGTGGGTTGGGTTAGAACGATATGTACATCGATGGGAAATGGCGTTCATCATACCCATATGGTATAAAGAACGAACGCTGAGGGCAAAAGATAGTGCATTACAAGTGACTGGCTTTATTATTGGCAGAGCAATCATCATATCGTTATTTATATATTGCGATTGTCTATACTTGATTAATTTCACACTATACTGTATTTTAATGGACGTTTGTTGTGAGGACTTGGATTCTTGTTCCTCTCTCTCTCTCTTCCTCTATGCAGAGTGGCCCGAAAAGGGACGTGCAAAAAGAAAAATCTAAAAACCTCGTATCAATACCTATCCGAATCACCCCCATGTATGTTGTACGACCATTTCAGTTTTCAAGAAAAATGCATTTTTCATTTCTTTCTTTTGTGTATGTGCTTTCCTTGCGACTTTTTTACATGTGTTATCGTTATGAAGTGCATTGATCGGCAATAAATAAATGACCAATGTGAAGTGATCACCGACGTAAATTAGGCGCTGGCGAACAAAATCGGACTTGTCCACACTACGTCGCATTTTTAAATTTTCTTATTTTATGCGTTTGGGTCTAAAACTGCCTTTTCGCTTGAAAAGGCAGTTTTTTACAAACTTTGCTAATAAAGGTGTGCTTAAAAAATACGAAAGATATAAATAAAAATTTGTTTACGTCGTGTGGACAAGTTCGGTCTTGTTCGCCAGCTCCTCAAATACCTCAGAATTTGATCAGAAGTTAAACAATCAAGTTTTAGAGGATCCTATCCTCAAAAAATACTTTTACTAGTCTAAATGACCCCCAATTGCTTTAGAATAACTTCTAAAGGAAAGTCCATATAGGAAAGAGAAAAAGATCAAAACCTATGCTACAGGGAGAAGCAAAAGAAAAATAAAAAACTGCTTTTTCTCGAAAACCAAAAAAGATCGTAGAACGTACAAGGGGGTGATTCGGATAGGTATGGTATAGGTATACGAGGCATCTAGATTTTCCTCTTCGACGTCACTTTTCCGGCCAGCCTGCATATATATATGTGCAGGGTGTTAGGAAGGTCGATGCAAAGCCTTAGAGGGTGATAGGTCACCTCGTTAGTAACATATATAATCTGGGTTACCTTAGTCCAAAGTCTAAGGATTTCGAGTTAGCGTGGTAAGTATGATTTTTGGAAAATTTCCCAAAATTAGGTACTAACTCGTTTACCTGTTATGTTAATGCTATTTTTTTTTAATAGCATTAAGGGGTTACCCCCACTTGCGATTTTGAAAAAAAAAATTTTTAATTGCATTTTTTTGAAGTATAAATTTCTGAGAATATGTCCTGAAAATTTCAAGTCCATCCGAACAAAATTGACTGAGATATGAGCGTTGAAAGAGAAGAATCCGCGTTGAAAGAGCGTTGAAAGAGAAACTTTAAACGCGTTTTTCTCAAAACGGCATTTCTGAAGTCGGTGACCAAGATTACTCGAACACTAATGAACCGATCTTCTTGAAATTTTGCAGGCTTATTTAATACATAAAAATGTAGTCTTTAATCGTTCGATTTTTTTTTCGAAAAAAATGGCCGTTTTATAGCCAAAAAACGGCCGTTTTTTTCGTTAAAATCGAACCATCAACTTTGACTGTCCGCCATTTTGTGAAAAATGAATATTTTTTAAAATCCTTCGATTAAAGACTAGTTTATACTTATATTTGACTAAATCCATCCGCATTTTTTTCTTCAGATGATCCACTTCGCCGCAATGTTGGTCACCGCAAACCGTGTATATGAAAACATTATTTCATTGACGGCCATTTGCCACTAAACAATGTAATATTTTTCAATAAAAAAATTTCTGAAAGTTCTTCAAGATGTGTTCTTTAAGATGGTATATTGATCGATTAGAAAGGTTTTGTAGTTTTCTTTTAAAAAATTCGCGAAAAAGGCCTTTTTTGCGCTACAAGTGGGGTTAACGCCTTAGCATAAGACGTATTTTTATGTTTTGACAAGTTTTTCATTATTCAACACGTCTCATTTAGTTAGTTGTGTGGATACAGATGATTGTATTGGTGTTTGTCGATTGAATACACACTAAGCTAAGACGCAAATAAGTTTTTAGTTACCAATTATTGTCTGTTTGAACATTATGAACGAGTTAGTGCCTAATTTTGGGAAATTTTCCAAAAATCATACTTACCATGATAATTCGAAATCCTTAGACCTAGGTTACCTACTAAGGTAACCTAGGTTAGACATGTTCCTCACGAAGTGACCGATCACCCCCTTAAGGCTTTGCATCGACCTTCCTAACACCCGGTATATATATATATATATATATATATATATATATATATATATATATATATATATATATATATATATATTCATTTATAGATTGAATTAGTCCATTCGAAACAGCAAAAAGCGAAGCGGAGCTAAGAGACTACTTGCCTGCCACGCAGAGTTAGTCACCACGCCCGGATGGCAAAGAGACGCGAGTAATAAAATAGAAATTTGTCGAAGCGCCCCTCAGGAAGGGTGAGAATCGGCGAGTCATGACGAGGCAGAGGGTTGATAGTCATAACGCGAAAACCGTGGAAGCGTAAAGAGAAAGACCGGAGTTACCGAGTTCTCGAACTGGTCCGGAGCATTGTCCAAAATCAAGTCGCGTGTCGCACACGGTTGTCGGGCTTTCTCTCTCTCTCTCTCTCTACCCCTCTCGCTTTACGTGGCTATACGTCATCACGAGAGCTCGTCGTTTTCAAGTCAACGTACCTCTCGCTCGCTTACTCCTTATACTCCTCTATCGTATGCAAGTTTAATCTTGTGGAAGTAATGCAAATGCACTGCAAACCTTAGCTGTATAACTGTCCGCCCCTATATCTATACACGCAACGGAGGGAAAAGCGTGCTCCATACACTGAATAATGCATCGGTGTGTCCGCGAATGTACGCCTGACTCCACTCGTAATCCGCCTCTGATGGAAAAGTCACCGAGTTTCCTTATTTCTTCCTTTTACCGTGTGAAGATACGTTTTTGGTGAGAGAGAGAGAGAGAGAGAGAGAGAGAGAGAGAGAGAGAGAGAGAGAGAGAGAGAGAGAGAGAGAGAGAGAGGGAGAGGTGGAAGGAAGGAAGGCAACGATAAAAAGATGTACTCTCATGTACAAATGCATCACGAGGCTGCAACAAGGAGAGTCAAAGTCAGGTATCTGATATCCGTTGCCAATTGAACATTTCGCATCGAGAATTTCTTACGTGGAAATGCTCTGCATACTCGCAACTGCAGAAATAGGCGTTGAAAACTTAAAAATCGCCGTATCTCGATAATTAATAGCCCGATCGAAAAAAAGTTCCAACAAAAGTTATTTAGAATGATGAAAATCGTATAAAGTTGTATGAAGTCCAACCCCCTATCTTCGAAAATAGCGGCACAAAAACGATGAGAAAATTCGAGGTTGATGTGTGCGAACGAAGTGGACATCTCGGGTTTTTTCGCCGCTATTGTCAAAGATAGGAGATTGGACGTCAGATAACTTTATACGTATTTTATTATTCCAAACAACTTTGGTTTGAAACATTTTTTCATCGAGTTATTAATTATCGAGATACGGCGATTTTTAAGTTTCAACCCCTATTTCTTAGAGTTGGGGCGAGTTTAGGGCTACATTTTATTGGGGTTACTTTCAGTATGCAACCGTCTACCTTCAGTCAAAAATTCATATTCTACGCTAAAACGTGCTGGGTTTTCGTCTCTTTTACTGGGTGATACCTATGGTGAAGGATAGTACAGCTGACTACCCTTCATTGATGGTCCTGCTAAAGTGTGGATATTGTTGAAACGCAATGGAAATTCTTCTTCATCGAATAGCGTTTATCCGCCTATCCGTTTCTGAAACTTTATTTCCGCAAATGAAAAGTTGAGGCTTTGCGCCAACTTTGCTCAAACAGACGGACAAAGTTGCTGGAAGTCAAAGGCGTGTCAGCATCGTATTCTAACCGTAGCAGCTTCATACCAGCCTAACAAAAACAAATGTACAGACGCTGGAGTTTTGTAATATTGGTAAGATGTATCCATTTTTATTATGATCCAAAAACCTTCTTTGCAAATGTGCAATCCACGTCTTTTATAAGAAGCCCAAAGTTTGAGTCACTTTGGTAGGATAGACCGGACGAAAAATCGGGCAGTACAATAGCCATCAGTTTTCATTGGATTTCAACATTGCAAGGTTTAACGTCATTTTCATTGGCAAAGAAACCGTCTGACACAACTATGCAACATGTCCTGTTAATAAAGTAGACTTGATCAAGAAAAACCATTTACTTTTCCAATGGGCGTTTGTTGAGGATGGATTCTGCTATGACAATCACTGGATGATCGCAGCATTCGAAACCCAGATTACGAAATTCCAGTTGACCAATTCGAAACGACATCCAGGTGGAGGATGTTTTTTTTCAACCGCGACAAGGCTTTGTCTACGTATTCAATTAATACACACAAACTGGAAACGTCAGTAAAACTGTACAATAAAATCGAAACTCCGAAACCTCGGATAATTACGATTGAAATTCACAGCTTCGTAAACAGGCGAACAAATGTACAGAGAGTAATAAATTTCGTGGGAAAATTCCATTTCGAAATATGCTATATTGAACGCGATTGTATACTTTCGGAGAGAGAGAGAGAGAGAGAGAGAGAGAGAGAGAGAGAGAGAGAGAGAGAGAGAGAGAGAGAGAGAGAGAGAGAGAGAGTCATTCGTACGCGATACCACTCTTTCAGTTCGCTGCCTAATTAATTACACGACACGGGGATCGCGCCTTTTAATGCATCCGGCAAAATTCGAATGATATTATAACCTCGATAGGTTGTAGGTGCGTTTTCCCGCCGATATATTTATTTCGATCGACACGAGCACGAATTTAAAAATACAGCGGATCGCGCGTGAAAAAAAATGCATCGCGTAAATTGATCGAGAGTTTATTTGAGATTTCGAGCGAGAATGAATAATTTGGTGGTTTTAATAGGTAAACAGGTACTTCGAATTTGGGGTGGTCTTTTGAAGCGGACACCACTGTGACGCCTCAAAGGATACACATACAAAAATATGCAATAAAATGTTCAAGTTAAAATATCGAAAATTGACCAAGTTACAAACAATTTAGTGAGGGCAGGTAGCGCAATGATTTACGTATACCAATTGTAAAACTTTCAATTGCGTTTTTATCGAAACTTCTTTCGACGTGGCCGGAATCAGAACTCTATCTATAATTGCCAGATTTTCAATTCTAGAAAACCAAAATCTCCCTAATTGCAGTAGCTATCGTTGTAAGTAGCCGTTTTTATTTGATATTTTTCAAGCCCCGAATATAAGTAAAAATTTCGCCAAAGTTACATTTTATTAAACACCGGTCTTCTTTTTTCGAAAAAAAACGGCCACGTACTCGGAGAACTACATTTGTATAGATTAATATGCTCATATGAAGGAAGTGCCAATGTTCGTTTAGGCAGCGAGTCAACGGCAATTATTGACGACAGAGCTGGGCAGCGGGAGTTTTTGAAGTGCCCGATTTTCATTCCGTCCTCGTCGCAATTGAGGTAAATCGCATACATACTGCACAGCAATATATAAATGACTAAGTGCCCCGTGTGCTGATTAAACTGTAAACATTTGTAATACTGCACACGTACGGTCTCTTTTGTTCCCAATATACGGGGAACTGAATTATTGAGCATCTGATAAACACTGTGGGCAATGTTTGAAAGCCGGATATAAAGCGTTGCGCAGAGCTTGGGAAAGAGCTTCCATCCGCTCTCATAGTTGGGTCAGGCTCCGCCAACTCTCTTCTCCATCCAGGAGTTGCAGAAAGTATATCACTATAGTCTGGCAACATACACCATCTCATTATATACATATGGATCCATACCTAGACATATATAACCGAGACTGTATCCAATAATTCCACGGTAAAAGGAGTCCGCTGTAAGCACTTAGGTGACTATTTATCGGTTTAGCTCAACCTCTCCGATCCGCTTATACATGGGGAACGAAATTGGCCGAGAGGGGGAGGAATGGAAAATAGACTCGTATATTTCTACGTGGATGGCCACTTGTATACGTATGTATATACATTCGAATATAATCATGATGAAGCGAAATTACTTCAATTTTGATTTTGTATCCGATCTCTGTTTTCAGGAATATTGCACCCGCCGAGCGGGAGGGGGAGAGGGGGAGTTGAGATCTCCCGACAATCATGAATGGCCGATTATTCCTGTCCTTTTGACTCGATATCGGATTCTCTCGACCTAAGACAAAAGTTCTCATTAACTTAATTATAAATAAGCCATTAACTTAATTATTACGCTCCATCGACACACTTATTTGGAATTTCCAATATCGGATTGTCGCGACGTTAGACAAAAGTGCTCCTCAATTTGATTATAAATGAGTCATCAACTTAATTATTACGCTTCCATTGACACACTTATCTGAAATTGGGAAAAAAAAAATTCCGTTGCATTCCAATGATGCGACCTTCAGCGTCAGAGACTTATCGCTGGACCCGATTTTGACAAACCGGTTTAATTTGACCGCGATGGTACTTCATCCACCTGCCATTAACAACCCCCCTAATCGGTTATTATTTTCGAAAATCATACACTTTCATAAATACACTTTCAGCACTTTCCAATGTGTCTCCATTGTTGAAATTCGGAAAATGTTAAATTAAATTGTTGCAAAAAATTATGGAATATTGAGTGTTTTATTTAAAATTCGTCCGGATTAAAATCACAGAATGCGTCGACGGAACACTGCAAAAACAAGTGTGTTGTTTTTACACACTTTGGTGTGTACTATGAATGGGTGAAGACACTTTTTACACGTTTTAACGTATGTGAAAAATAATGGTGTAAAAATAACACGGATGGATGCGTTCAAGCAACACACTTACGTGTGTTATTTTCTTACACGCGTTAAAACGTGTAAAAAGTGTTTATATCCATTTACACACTCAATGTGCGTAAAAACAACACAGTTATTTTTGCCGTACTGTATATACGTTGGATGCGTCGAAATCATAAATTCAATAACAAAAGCATTTTATCGTCAAAATATATGTATTTACTGAACTGAACACAACTTATATATTACTTATTATTATTATTATATATTACTCTGTAATAATTATATATTTATACGCTCATGATAGTTGTCTTCAGATTTTTTAAATTAATAATATACTTTGCGAATGATCTATCCGTACACTGAGAAAAAAACGATATATGAGATCGTTGCAATACAATAAAATATTGGAAAATGTGATTGATTCAAATGACATATTATTTTATTCGAAAAAGCTCTCCTCTGAATATCTACATTATCCTTCAAATAAAATTATATTCTATTGAAACCATCCTATATACAATCCGTAGATGTATTGGATGAAATAATTTAGCGGTTGCTACAAACATTTTTTATTTCGTACAAAAATATAATCAATAGAATTAATTATACATTCACTACCTCGAAACGAATATGCCGTGGGACGTAAGTTTTACAATTTGTTTTAAATCTTAAATAAAAAGTGAGCATTAGAATGATCATCCACGATAATAGTGGAGAGAATATCAGATATCCAATGGAATATCCATGCAGAGAATATCAGATATTCAACTGATTAGAACAGATGCTACACTTTGATCTTAGTCACAGGCCAAGAAACGATACTCTTTAGAGTTTCTCTAGCGTTTACGTAGATTTTCGGTTCGCGCTACGCTTACGAGAAACGAGCGTGCGTGCGGCTTCTAGCGGTTACTCCGAGAACTACGAGTTTCCTGTTTTACTTTCTAATTTTACTTTTGCATAATTTTTTTACCAAGTCAGACATTTGCTTAAGGGGGGATTGTCTTTTTTTTCGCAAAATTTACCGCTTTTTGGGAATTTTTTTGTGAAGAAAGTATACAACGGAAAACTTGTGAAACTTGGCATATAGTTTTATCGATCTGTTTACTACATACAAAAAATTTTTTAAACAATTTCATCAAAAAATCCGCCTCCCACCCCCCTCGACGCGCGATGGTCCTTTTTTGATGGTGTGCACGATTTCTCAAAAACTATTCAACCGATTGCCTTCAAATTTGGACAGAATGCTCAGCTGACATCCTTTTATCGTTTGATGAAGCAAAAAAGCAATACGTTTAATAGTTTTTTATTTATAACAAAAAATCGATCAATTTTTTTCGAAAAATCGATACTTCAAGTTCAAAACGTCACCAAATCGTCAATTTTTTTTTCCCCTTCATCGAACGATAGCTATATGTGTCTAAAGTAAAATGCTTTTTGGGTTTTTGTTGCAGGATGAACGTGAAGGCTGTAATCGTGCACACCATCAAAAAAGGACCATCGAGCGTCGAGGGGGGTGGGAGGCGGATTTTTTGATGAAATTGTTTAAAAAATTTTTTGTATGTAGTAAACAGATCAATAAAACTATATGCCAAGTTTCACAAGTTTTCCGTTGTATACTTTCCTCACAAAAAAATTCCCAAAAAGCGGTAAATTTTGCGAAAAAAAGACAATCCCCCCTTAATATTTTTCAATCAAAATGAAATATTAATATTTTGAAGAATAATGTACTTAAAAATCAATATCGGATATGGTGAAAACAATAAAATAACATAGTTACTCAATAGAAATTTTATTTGAATCAAACCTGCGCAATTCAATTTTTCTTGTGTACTCGAATCAACAATATTCGTGTTATGAATTAAACCGCTTTTTTCGTTCGTTGCAGAAATTGCATTCAGAACTATATAATTTGTTCGCGATAATTTTTTAGATAGTTTCAATAATATATTGTTCTCGGCTTACAATATATCTTTGGAATGAAAAAAAAACTTTCAATTTTATCATGTTATTAAAGTCAATAGCGTTTTGTTTGGGCTAATAAATCCGATTATTTACACCAACAATTTTACAATTGAATCAACGAAACTTCATTCAATAACACCAATGATATTGGATCAATGATTTTTTTTTCTCAGTGTATTCTATATAACAACATGTTAAAATGGCAACGAATTCCATTGCCGTCATGAGCGGTGTCACTGTTTTTCTTGTCTTCGCATAGGCTAGGTTCTCATACACCTTCACGATGACAGCCGCTTTTTGCTTGTCGGTGCTGGCCGCGACACAAAAATACGTCGCTAAAGATTCAATGCAGCTATCGAGGCTTTGGAAAATAGATTCCAATTTCAGGTGACGAACTCGAAAAGGATCTATAAATGAACCAAAAAGTTCAGACCAAATGTGGTCTTCAATCAACTAATGAGTTTCACGTGATGCCGTAACTAAGGTGATTTTTTAAACATATGATCAATAACTCGCAATTAGCACACTTAAACTGTGTTGCTTTTTCCCGTGTTATTTTTGCTCGTCTATTGTTATCAACGTGTGTTGTTTAGTCCAATGTGTGTAAATATGCGTCTTGTATGTTGATTCTACATGCTTTATGTGTGCTCGAATAAGCGTGTTGTTGATAGGGACAGTTGCAAAGGCGTGTAATAATCTAATGCGTAAAAAATGCACACTCACGTGTGTAATTTCAACGCATTGCGTATTCCCAAATGCACAAGTGTGTAGAATCAACATGGCAACGCGTGCACTGCAAAAACAACGCGTGTTTGACGTGTGTTCAAAGTGTGTAGAAATAATACAACATAAAGTCCAAACACGCGTTGCCACGTTGATTCTACACACTTATGCATTCGGTATCACGTAATGCGTTAAAATTACACACGTGAGTGTGTAATTTTTACGCATTAAATTATTACACACTTTCGTAGCGTCCCCATCAATAACACGCTTATGCGAACACACATAAAGCGTGTAGAAACAACATACAAGACGCATATTTACACACATTGGACTAAACAACACGCGTTGATAACAACACACGAGCAAAAATAACACGGGAAAAAGCAACACAGTTTACGTGTGTTAATTGCGAGTTATGGATCCTATTTTAAAAATCACCATGGTTACGGCATCACGTCAAACTCATTAGTTGGTTTGACGTTAATTGATTGACATGTTAACAAAACTACATTTGGTCTTCAATTAACCGATTAACCCGTTCAATTAACCCGATCAGGTTATCGCTTTTTTCGGCCCCTTGTCAGGTTATCGTGGGTCACTGAAGGACCGAGACATGTTAGAACCCGTAATTTGCAATGAAAAATTCTGATAAAATTCCTGAACACTCTTGAATACTTCTACTTTAAGGGTACACCATGAATATTGCAAAACAATTTAAACAAATATTTTATTTTTCGTCATAAACACACCCACCTCCAAAAAATACAGACATTAACTAAAAATGGCTCGGGTCTCCAGCGACTCACGATAACCGAATCGGGTTAAGATCTTAGTATACACACACACCCTCTATAATAAATATACTCAATATATATTTCTGACTGTTGATTATGAATTTATTTACTTACATATATGGAGGATATACATTTTATTTACATGGAGGATATACACTTTATTTACATGGAGGATATACATTTTATTGACATGGAGGATACATATATGTAAATAGTATTGTGAAAATGCGATTGACAACTTTTATTTTATCCGGAAAATTCATCTCGTCCACGGTTAACTAAACTCACGTACGATGCGTCTTTCAACTTGAAACAAAAAACAGGGTGAGGAAAAATCAAATAGCTGTAGACGCTTTTTACACGTTTTAACGTGCGTAAGAAAATAACACACGTCAATGTGTGGTTTGAACACATCTATTGGTGCTATTTTGACACGGTTATTTTTTTACACACGTTAAAACGTGTAAAAAGTGTCTAAAACCATTACACACCTAAAATGTGTAAAAACAACACACTTGTTTTTGCAGTGTACATATACACTACGACCTCGATTTGGCGAACAACTGTAGGACCGGGCGCGCTTGGCCATTGGTCAAGTCGATTATGCGCAGTACTTCGTTGTTTCACTCTGCGCAGCTGACCTTGTGCCTACCGGTGCCGCGATAGGCGCGACGCTTCCCCCACCATCCGGCGCACTCAGCAGGGCGTTGGTGGGGACTCCTACGTAAATCGAAGTTTCTCTAAATTGATCGATACGTGATCCAAAAATTTATCGCACACATGCAGCAAGCTGCGCCTGAACGAAACGTTCACTTCGTCCTTTTATCATATTATTGCGTTTCCCGAAACTCCTTTCCATCGTATATTTTTTTTAAGATTGCGTCTCTCCTCTGCTACGTTTCGCAAACAAATTTGCTCCACAGCGAATGTGGTCCAGCGGCGAATTGGTGATTCAAGTTTTCCGTAAATCGAGAAAGCTCTCGAGGACTGAAGTGGAAAAAATGTTACGCGCTGTACCACGCTGCAACTCATAGAACCGCACGATGTGACGAGATATACGCGAAAAACGACTCCACTACGAAATTCGAGGATTTTCTAAAGTCCGATGTAACAACACGGAGGGAGAGAACGAGAAAAGATCCTAAAGGGACGCGGATCTCTCTGATTTCTCAACCGAAAGGTTTATAGTATTCGGAATCCTTGCCTTGGAGGATCGAGGATACAAGGAAGAGACGCGAGGCGCACCGGAGCGAGAGGTTGCGACTGCAATCGTATTCAGCTTACTTCGAATGCTCGGGGAGTTTTTGATTTCGCTTCGTTTTACAGCCTTATATTTCCATACGTAAACATCCTAAGAGGTTTTCCTTCTTTACGACTATTCCATTTTCTGCAGATAAATCATTTCAAAACCTTTGAAGCTTCCTATACCATTGACGAAAATATTCATTTCGAATTATTACAAGTTTACTTATCCGACGGATTAGTTATGAAAGAGCCGGCAGTGTTCGATGAAGATTGAAAAAAAAAACTGCTGATCTCGCTGCTTTTTGAAGACATCCGGACTCCCCTTTGAGTACTTATATATGCAGGATGTCCCTCGTCTCTACCACCCGAAGTAACTCGGTAATTATCGACGTCACAAAAAAATGTTCCACACAAAAGTTGTACGGTGTGAAGGGGGCCGTCAAATGCGACCATTTTTTTTTTATTCCGGTGAAGGCGCTGACGCACGGTGAAGGTCACCTCCACTTTTTTCTAATGGAATAGTACATTTTTTCAACCATCTTGTGGAGCACCTCCAGCCGCATATAAAACCTAAGGGGGTCAAAGTCGTTCAAGGTCATGCAAGGTGAGTATCGATTATAAAAATTTAAATATCTCAGATCACTACCAAATATTTGGTAGTGATCGAGATATTTAGATTTGTATTTCATTTTAATAGGTGACCTTGAATGACCTTGGACGTCTTTGACCTCCTAATGGTTCTTATGCAGCATGACGTGTTCCACAAGATGGTTGAAAAAATGTACCACTCC
>OY723392.1:43470026-43616026 GCA_963210295.1 Ophion ellenae
CGTATCGACCTCCTCTATTTTCACGGATATATACTACAAAATCGCAATCGTTCTTTTAGAATCCTCATCAGAGATCTACAATCTTGCAAAAAATGACGTTCACCTTTGCATCGTTGGAATGCACAGAAAATGAATTCGCTTCAATTGCTCAAATTTTGTTTGCCGCTTTAGGCTGTGAAAATCACTCAAACGTTAGTGCGTGTTCTAATTAGAGATTTACGACCTCAATTTGCCGAAAAAAGACTTTCGATAATAATCAAAATAAAGAAATGAAAAATGAGAAAAAAAAATTGTTGCATTCCAAGCTTTAACGTCGTTGCAAAAAAGATTTTGGATAGGTAGAAAAGTCAAGAAATACAGTACAATTTTTGTTATACCCTAAGACGCAACTTTTAAGGCGTTACCCCCACTTGTAGCGCAAAAAAGGCCTTTGTCATGAATTTTTTAAAAGAAAACTACAAAACTTTTTTAATCGATCAATATACCATCTTAAAGAACACATCTTGAAGAACTTTCAGTAATTTTTTATTGAAAAATATTACATTATTTAGTGGCAAATGGCCGTCAATGAAATAATGTTTTTATATACACGGTTTGCGGTGACCAACATTGCGGCGAAGTGGATCATCTAGAAAAAAAATGCGGATGGATTTAGTCAAATATAAGTATAAACTAGTCTTTAATCGAATGATTTAAAAAAATATTCATTTTTCACAAAATGGCGGACAGTCAAAGTTAATGGTTCGATTTTAACGTAAAAAAAACGGCCGTTTTTTGGCTATAAAACGGCCATTTTTTTCGAAAAAAAAAAATCGAACGATTAAAGACTACATTTTTATGTATTAAATAAGCCTGCAAAATTTCAAGAAGATCGGTTCATTAGTGTTCGAGTAATCTTGGTCACCGACTTCAGAAATGCCATTTTGAGAAAAACGCGTTTAAAGTTTCTCTTTCAACGCTCTTTCAATGCGGATTCTTCTCTTTCAACGCTCATATCTCAGTCAATTTTGTTCGGATCGACTTGAAATTTTCAGGACATATTCTCAGATACTTATACTTCAAAAAAATGCAATAAAAAAAATCGATTTTTTTCAAAATCGCAAGTGGCGGTAACCCCTTAATACCATGATAAAGAATGGTATTGAAGTTTGCATCGTTAGAACGCAACGAAATTTCTATTTAACATTTTATTTTCCATACTTTTATTATCGTGGAAAATATTTTTTTATAGATTTATATTATAGAACGGTGAATAAATATCTTATTGGAATGTTGAATAAGGTCTCGCTGTTTTTTCGTGAAAATGAATGCTTGATTTTTTTAAAAATCATTTCTAATGCTTTCAAACATTTCGAAACTGTTGTGTGACCAACTCCTAATCTTTCTGCAAGTTCAGCTAGCGTCTGATACGAGTCCTCATGAAGTAATGTCTCCAATTCAACACATCGTAATCCCTGTTTTTAAAGCGTCTAAACCAATCTCTGCATGTTGTTTGCGACAGAGCATGGTCGCCGTAAGTCTCAACATGAATTCTGTGTGCTTCAACTGCAGATTTTAAATACTCTTTTTGGCACGAAATTTGACATGTTTAACACTGGGAAAAAAAAAAGTTGTTTACACTTTGGCGAAGTGATATACACTGAATTTCAAGGTTGCTTATAGTACTTCTTAGTAATAGTAATAAAAAATGGTTAACGAATTGTTGAAGGTGTAATTTGCCAGAAGGCATTAAAGGAATTTAAAAATGTTAATTTTCGCTGCATTCCAACGATGCAGGCTTCAACCTCATAATAAAGATCATTTCAGGGACCGTCCCCAAAGCACAGACACATGTATACATACATATACAAGGTGTCCTGTTATGAATGGATAATCCTGCACCTGTCAATAGGTCAGATCATGTCCTACTATATGCTGGAATTTCAGTCCAATAAAAGTCCCACGGTTTTCGAGATCATCTGCTTTTGCTTCTCGCATGCCTTCTCTACAAATAATAACTTTTTTGGCCCGGTTAAAAAAAATACTCTTGGTTATTTGTTCTATTTTAAAAAGTCCTTTTACCCTTAAATCTTAAGGAAACGATGAAAAAAGATCTTATGCAGAATTTTCATACAATCCGATTCGCGCATCTGACTTCGATAGCCTGCGGTGTAAAAAAAGACTGTACTACGCATATCGTGCCAATTACTTTCAAAAGTTGCTTAGTTATTGTCGATTAATATCATTGGTAGCAATGGCATGCGAAAAACCAAAAGCAGATGATTTTTTAAAAATAAATAACATAAAGCTAAAAGCTCGAAAAGCGTGGGACTTCCACTAATCTGAAATGTCAGCATATGGCAGGACATGATCTGACTAATCAACAGTTGCAGAATTATCCATTTATAGCAGAACACCCTGTACATATGCGAAGTGGCTCGTGGTAACTTTGTTCGCGACCATTGTTGCGTCAACACAGATGTCGAAATGAGCATGAAGCTCTCGTGTGTGTTCTCGAAGTTCGCTGTTACCGATTTCCTCCCATGCATATACGTATAGCCTCGGTCTATTTAACTCCACTTCCCTTTTTACCATATGTACGATAAAAGGTCGACGTATGTATGTATACGGCGGTGCTTCTCGCGGGTATTGTCGTCCACTTGGCCGCTCCATTCCCCTTTTTACCTCCGGGAAGCTGTCTCCGTGGTGAAACGACCAAATCGAATTTGAATCTCGAGTACTCTCGTGCGGCCCGTTCACGAAAATTCATTTTATACCACTCTCTTCAGCCCCCTCTGGCCCATCAGGCTTGCCCACCTCCACTCCTGCTACCATCCCTCGAACACTCGGAATATACTCCCGAACTACACGAGACACTTTAGCATAATTTTCACCCTCGAAGAAGCCACTCTCAATACGCCGAATAAATTCGTGAGTACACTTTGTCGTTAGTACGACAATTCTTTAATTAAGGCAGGATATACATTCAGACGGGAATAAATTCAACAATTATGAGGATTTTTTAAAATAAGAAATAATTATTCTACATTCATCAAAGCGTAGGGCTACTTTGATAGTATGTCTAAATACACGAAACAATTTTTTCAATTCATTTATGATCGCAATGACGGAGCTTGCATTACGTTGGAACATGCATAGTTTGTATTTGACAGTAATTAAAATGAAGAAAATGTATATTTAAGAGAATGGCGTGCATTTTTTAAAATCAACATTCCACACAAAATTTCTGTACAATTTGGATTAAAAAAGTAGTTTTTAGTATTGAAAATGCTTTTAACACTGTATATGTTTGTTGAAGTAGGCTGGGTATAGGGTCTGAGTTTGTTGGATGTCACACGAAACTAAATCTACCCCCACTCCGCTGCCACTGTGTTTTAGTAGAGTGGGGGAAGCTGCGACATGCTGAATGCCTGCGTTCGGTTCAAAAATGCCCTCTCCCCAACTAATTCTAATCTTGTTATTAATTTAAAAATTACTTTACAACTTATATTACCAATATAGTACAAAAATAATATAACCATTATTCTACAAACACACCAAAACAAACCCAATTATATACCTCAATGTATCGATATTTTTTTAAAAAAATAAAGACCAACTCATATTATTTACATGTACCTGTCTTTTATTACCCGAAAAGTCTGATTACATTTTCACCGCCATGAAATAGTCGCACTTTGTGTATCATCTGTAGATATTTTTCTAATTTTTCAAAAACGTTTCTCGTCAAGTAGAAGGTGGCAACATT
The DNA here is from genome assembly GCA_963210295.1 of Ophion ellenae. Lineage (NCBI taxonomy): Eukaryota > Metazoa > Arthropoda > Insecta > Hymenoptera > Ichneumonidae > Ophion > Ophion ellenae. Next base: position 43,473,775 of record OY723392.1, read on the forward strand.
ATCAATATTTCTACCATGTTTCAACTCAATCGGCATAATAGTTTTTTTAGTAAACATGCACCCCATTTCGAAAATGCAGTTTTGAGAAAAACGCGTTTGAAGTTTAGATAGAATTTGAATTAAATTGCACTAGGTACTTGTGGTATCTAATTACTTAAGGGGTTACCCCCACTTGCGATTTTGAAAAAATCGATTTTTTTATTGCATTTTTTTGAAGTATAGGTATCTGAGAATATGTCCTGAAAATTTCAAGTCGATCCGAACAAAATTGACGGAGATATGAGCGTTGAAAGAGAAGAATCCGCGTTGAAAGAGCGTTGAAGGAGAAACTTTAAACGCGTTTTTCTCAAAATGACATTTCTGAAGGCGGCGACCAAGATTACTCGAACACTAATGAACCGATCTTCTTGAAATTTTGCAGGCTTATTTAATACATAAAAATGTAGTCTTTAATCGTTCGATTTTTTTTTTCGAAAAAAAAATGGCCGTTTTATAGCCAAAAAACGGCCGTTTTTTTTCGTTAAAATCGAACCATTAACTTTGACTGTCCGCCATTTTGTGAAAAATGAATATTTTTTTAAATCCTTCTATTAAAGACTAGTTTATACTTATATTTGACTAAATCCATCCGCATTTTCTTTTCAGATGATCCACTTCGCCGCAATGTTGGTCACCGCAAACCGTGTAGATAAAAACATTATTTCATTGACGGCCATTTGCCACAAAACAATGTAATATTTTTCAATAAAAAAATTACTGAAAGTGCTTCAAGATGTGTTCTTTAAGATGGTATATTGATCGATTAAAAAAGTTTTGTAGTTTTCTTTAAAAAAAATCATGAAAAAGGCCTTTTTTGCGCTACAAGTGGGGGTAACGCCGTAAGGAGAGATATACACCTAGATGGTCGAGGTCGAGGATTTAGAAGCTATAAACGTTCCGTCTTCTATAAAAATTTCATGATTTATTCATTCCCAAATTTTCAAACGCGTTTTTCTCAAAACCTCGTTTTTCAAATGGGTACCAAAAATTTCTCGAAAACCAATTAACCGATTGCCTTGAGGTTTTTTGTGGTTATTCTATACACCATTATCCAGTACTTGTCATAGGATTTTTTTTCCGTTACTTAGTTTTTGTTTTATAGGCAAAATAATAACTAATTTTTGGCAAAAAAAAATCACTATTTATGTTCAAACGTCCGCCATTTGGTCATAAATCGATATTTTCAAAATCGGCTATGACAAGTACTAGATTATAGTATCTAATTTATTAATCTTTTTGGTTTTTTTTTCAGATGATTTGTGAAGAAACGCCAGTGTGTACCGTATACGCAGATTTTTTTACGACGCTCCAAGGATCATACAATATCCTTGTATATTTTTGATATTTTTAAATGAAGAAAATTAAACATATTTTTGAATGTATATACTTTTAGATAATTCAAACCCCAATCCGAAATTTCAAATAGTTTTCCTTGAAAAAATTCACAAAAATGACCTTTTTCCGGCTCCTCGGTGTATAGCTCCCCTTAGGTAATCTGATACAAAGTAATACAATGATAAATGACAGTAATAATTGTAATTGTTAGGTATTAATTAAATGACTTTTTGCCCATCTCTGCGTGCTCCTCAGCGCTCTTGCTTTACCTGCAGCGCGCGCTCCGAATCCGAGCAGTAAGGTGCACACTGCAAAAACAATTGAGTTGTTTTTACACACTTTAGGTGTGTCAATGGCTGTAGACACTTTTTACACGTTTTAACGTGTGCGAAAAATAACGGTATAAAAATAACACAGATATATGGGTTAAAATAACCCACTTACATGTGTTATTTTCTTACACACGTTAAAACGTGTAAAAAGTGTCTACAGCCATTGACACACTCAAAGTGTGTAAAAACAACACACTTATTTTTGCAATACCGTATATACGTGGGATACGTCGAAACAATAAGTTGAATAACAAAAGCTTTTTATCGTCAAAATATATGCATTTATTGAACTGAACTCAACAGTACTCAAACAGGGTGAGGCACATAAAGTGTTACAGAGCAATAGCACTCAAACTATTGATCATATCCAAAAATGTTTCAAGTAAAAGTTTCAGTTTCGAGAAGGCCGTCATACTGGACCACCCTATTTTTTCATCGGTGGAGGTGCTGAAGCTACGTCAAGGTCAACTCCACTTTTTAAAGAACGATTTGACCCCTCAGGGGGTCAAAATCGTTCAAGGTCATTCAAGGTCACCAATTAAAATGAAATAGAAATCTAAATATCTCGGATCACTATCATATATTTGGTAGTGATCCGAGATATTTAGATTTGTATCATCGATACTGACCTTGAATGACCTTGAACAACTTTGACCCCCCGATGTTTTTTATGCGGCTTGAGGTGCTCCACAAGACGGTTGAAAAAAATGTACCGTTTCATTTAAAAAGTGAAGTCGAACTTGACGTAGCGTCAGCGCCTCCACCGATAAAAAAAATAGGGTGGTCCAGTATGACCACCCTATTATGAATAATTATATCGTTTAAGGGGGAAAAAATCAAATTTTCGATCGTTGAAGATGTATATCCCCCCTTAATTCAATGTATATATGAAACTATCTTCTTTCCGCGCTTTTGATCCAGAATTCAAGGTTCCCTGTGCGAGCGTATCGTTGGAGGAAACAGAGAGAGAGAGATATGGGGGTTGAAAAGTAGAGACTCCGCAAACGGCAAGTCCAAACACGATAAGTTGGTTTCTTTTTCGGCAACGAAGACGAGAAAAAAAATCGGACGAGATCGACGACAAAAAGTACACGAGACGTCCGGACTGAAACACACACATACAGCTGTTCGCGTTTGAGGCATCCACGGGAACCGCAATTTTCGTCGTGTCAAGTGATCGCGTGTGTGTTTGCTGGCTCGTGCTGTACGAGCCGAGAGGTATAGAAAAAAAGATGGTTAGAAAAGAGGAAAAATCGAAGTAAGCCTCGGAAGGTCTTTGAGGTCTTTTCTCCTTTTGGCATCGTTCGCCATTCGCCTTCACTGCCTTCCTCCACCTCCCTCTCTCCTGTCCATCTTTTTCGCCCTTTACCTGTGGCTCCGCTCTTGCTCTTTTTTCTCGAAGCTTTTTTTATACGAATGCATAAGGGTTTATACAGTGGATTAAAGAAGCGGCAAAGAATAGCCGTGAATCGTGGAACGGCCACATCAACATCCGCAAAGGACCCAAGCACGGCAGAGTTAACTTCCCGCGGCCTTTTTCCTAGCGATTCTTCAGTAGCCCATAACCGCTGGGCGCCAGGTTGGAGAAACGTTCCTCGCGTGAGCTCGAACGAGCAACTAAATTCGAAAAATTCTGCCGTTGGGGTTTACCGAAAATTGCGATTATGGTGTAATGCGGGGGCGAAGAAAATTGAATACCTTCAGCGTTTTTACTAGATCGATTTTTTGTTCGTTTATTCTCGTTGGAAAAGAATATTGAAAATCGACCTGTTTTTTGAGCCCCAAGCTTATGCATAACCGTGTACGTATGTGGAATAAAATTCCAATTTCAGGTTCTCCCATATAACGGACTCAAAAATGATCTATAAATGAAACGACAAGTTAAGACCAAATGTGGTCTTCAATTAACCGGTTGATTAATCGATGTCAAATCAACTAATGAGTTTCACGTGATGCCGTAACCAAGGAGATTTTTAAAACATATGATCGATAACTAGGAATTAACACACTTAAACTGCGTTTGCTTTTTCCCGTGTTATTTTTGGTTGTGTGTTGCTATCGACGTGTTTTGTTCAGTCCATTGTGTGTAAATATGTTGTGTATGTTGATTGTATACGCTTTATGTGTGTTTGAATAAGCGTGTTGTTGATGGCAGCAGCTACGAAGGTTCGTAATTATCTAATGCGTAAAAAATGCACACTCACACTCAGAAAAAAGTGTTATTATGTTCTAATAAATTGGCACGTTAGAACATAATTGATTTGAAATTGATAAATGTTTACTCGTATGGAGACAGTTTTTATGTGATTGTAACTACAGCATTTATTCGGCGGCACTGAGTATGTTTTTTTTACGTGCCGATTTTTCACATCAATTAAGGGGTTACCCCCACTTGCGATTTTGAAAAAATTGAGTTTGAAATTTTATTGCATTTTTTTGAAGTATAAGTATCTGAGAATATGTCCTGAAAATTTCAAGTCGATCCGAACAAAATTGACTGAGATATGAGCGTTGAAAGAGAAGAATCCGCGTTGAAAGAGCGTTGAAAGAGTAACTTTAAGGGGGGATTGTCTTTTTTTTCGCAAAATTTACCGCTTTTTGGGAATTTTTTTGTGAAGAAAGTATACAACGGAAAACTTGTGAAACTTGGCATATAGTTTTATTGATCTGTTTACTACATACAAAAAAATTTTTAAACAATTTCATCAAAAAATCCCCCCTTAAACGCGTTTTTCTTGAAACAGCTTTTTCACAACTGGTGTGCACGATTTCTCAAAAACTATTCAACCGATTGCCTTCAAATTTGGACAGAACGCTCAGCTGACATCCTTTTACCGTTTGATGAAGCAAAAAAGCAATACGTTTAATAGTTTTTTATTTATAACAAAAAGTCGATCAATTTTTTTCGAAAAATCGATACTTCAAGTTCAAAACGTCACCAAATCGTCAATTTTTTTTTCCCTTCATGGAACGATAGCTATATGTGTCTAAAGTAAAATGCTTTTTGGGTTTTTGTTGCAGGATGAACGTGAAGGCTGTAATCGTGCACACCATCAAAAAAGGACCATCGAGCGTCGAGGGGGGTGGGAGGCGTATTTTTTGATGAAATTGTTAAAAAAAAATTTGTATATAGTAAACAGATCAATGAAACTATATACCAAGTTTCACAAGTTTTCCGTTGTATATTTTCTTCACAAAAAAATTCCCAAAAAGCGGTAAATTTTGCAAAAAAAAAAGACAATCCCCCCTTAAACGCGTTTTTCTCAAAATGGCATTTCTGAAGTCGGCGACCAAGATTACTCGAACACTAATGAACCGATCTTCCTGAAATTTTGCAGGCTTATTTAATACATAAAAATGTAGTCTTTAATCCTTCGATTCTTTTTTTTCGAAAAAAAATGGCCGTTTTATAGCCAAAAAACGGCCGTTTTTTTTCGTCCAAATCGAACCATTAACTTTGACTGTCCGCCATTTTGTGAAAAATGAATATTTTTCAAAATCCTTCGATTAAAGACTCGTTTATACTTATATTTGACTAAATCCATCCGCATTTTCTTCTTCAGATGATCCACTTCGCCGCAATGTTGGTCACCGCAAACCGTGTATATAAAAACATTATTTCATTGACGGCCATTTGCCACTAAACAATGTAATATTTTTCAATAAAAAAATTACTGAAAGTTCTTCAAGATGTGTTCTTTAAGATGGTATATTGATCGATTAAAAAAGTTTTGTAGTTTTCTTTTAAAAAATTCATGAAAAAGGCCTTTTTTTGCGCTACAAGTGGGGGTAACGCGTTAAAAGCCATTATTTAAAATAGAAAATTTGAATAAACATTTCCTCAAATCAAATAACCACACGGTTTTGGCACACCGTATCGCTGAATATACATTTTTAAATTCATATCATCAAAATCCCAATAAATTAATTCAATCCCACGTAAAACGGACGTTCATAGAGCATTGTTTTTCTTTTTCGTGCCAGACCCGTTTTTCCCGGTGCTTGGCAGAAAAGATCATCAAAGATTTCAGGCTCGACGATTTCGTGGCATCTCGCGGATATGAAACACGGGCACAGCGTCACGAAGCGAGAAATTCAATGTCCCGCGGATCCGTTTGCAGCTGAATAATACTTTTTTTATGGCCAATCAAGCAAAAGTGGCGTGGACTCCGGGTATAATGGGGAATATTTAACGAAAATCACTGCTGTCGCTCAGCACTGCGACCATGTCGTACACTGTACGAAGTGGACAGCGAGACAGCAGGCTCCATATAAAGGGCTATATAGAAAAGGGGACGAAGGGCCAAAGAGTTGAGAGAAAATGGATGAGGCGCACATACACACACACACACACACACACACACACACACACACACACACACACCCACACACACACCCACACACGTATATATATATATATATATATATATATATATATATATATATATATATATATATATATATATATATATATATATATATATATATATATATATATATATATATATAGGGAACAGGAGAAATGCAAATTTCACGAGGTAACGGATTAAGCCCCGATTCCCTTACAGACGTCGCTCGAAACGCTGCAAGGGCTGGCAGCGAGTAGAATGAGGAATGAAACTGGTTGTTTTATAATCACCTGTCGACGAACTAATTGTACACGAGAGAGTACGAAGGGGCAATGGCGAAGAAGGGTAAAAGGACTGACAGGAGGAAGAACGATTGATTTGCTCTTCCCTCTCTCCATCCCTTTCCAAACCTTTTTCAATTTTACACTCGTATACATTTTTCTTGCCCTTTTTTTCATCTTTTTCCAGCTACGGAGGCGTTACCCCAGACTTCGAAGCAAATCTGTTGACTAAGAAAACTCGTGTACCTGTCCCACAGGCATCCTTGATCCTACTCCCTTTCCCTACCTCCCTTCCATGTTTCGCGTCCATCCTTTCACCATTCGCAAGGATACTCTCTCGTCGTTTACCCCAAAATGGAAATTCGAACGGGCAGGTGCGCGCCTTCGGGTATGAAGAAAACGAATTTTCTTCGTCCCACAGAGGCGCAAGAAGCGACCATTTTCTCGCGCACTTAAACGAATGAGAATGAGGGCTGAATGGTGACGCTGCTGGTGGTCTCGGTGAATGAATCGCAAGGAGGTGGAGAAAAAGGAGATCCTTTCAACGGTCCGTGTCGTTGTACGCACACCAGCGGGAAAATATAACAGCCGAGGATCGGACGCGTGCGTGAATCGAAACCCGGGACATTTCACGCTTTCGTTTCTTCTTTACGCGGTGACATTTCCGTTGCGGAATTTAAGGTTATGCCGCGCCACGTCGTATCTCTGCTAAATTATTCATGGATGTGTTGGCGCGTTGCGACAACCTTCTTTTGCAGCAAAAATGTCGCGACTTAAAGTTTACTTTCGTTCGGGATCGAAATTTATTTTTGGAATGGATCATACGCTGCCTGGAGTTTGCATAGTTCGAATGCATAGGAAATACGTTTTTATTCCCTTTTCAACATTTTTATTCCCTTTTTAACAAGTTTTATTTCCTTTTTAACGTTTTTATTCCTTTTTTAACGTTTTTATTCCTTTTTCACGTTTCTATTCCTTTTTTTAACGTTATTATTCCTTTTTTCAATACTTTTTTTGTATTGGGATTAAATAAATGTTTTGGCAGGCTCCGGTTGCAGAATTCCGACTAGAGTGAAAAGGTTTCAGACATTTTTGTACGCTAATTGTGCAGAAAGAAAAATCGGGGGAATTCGTTCGAATGAACTTTTATTGCGATCGAAAGATGCAAACTTCAATATTGCGAATGAATTTTATGGAGAATTTTCTTTTCCGTTTGATGTAAAAGTAAGGAGAGGCGCGAAGAGAAGAAGCTTCGGACGCTATCGATTCTCTGTCTACTTTCTGCAAGGCGCTCTTCTTTTCTTTGCTCACAAGATGCGTCCAGGAGATTTACTTTCTCGTTTTGTGGAGAAAAAAAATTGAGGACTGTTCCCAAAATAGCCAGATGCGCTGATAGCCACCATTGCATAGATAGATCAAGTGTAAAATATCCCTCCCTTCCCCATATATATATATATATATATATATATATATATATATATATATATATATATATATCATTCCAGTTAAAGCGTTCTCCTGCCTGCCACTTCCCTTAAACCGAGAAGCCGACGTAACACGGATTGCTGGCTCGTTAGCCGTTCTTGCACCTTCGTCTTGCCGAAGAATACCGAGCAGAGATTCAACGACTGATTCTACATGGGGAGCAAGAAAAAGAGAGAGAGAGAGAGAGAGAGAGGGCTCGTGAAAATGCCAGATGTCCTAACAAATTTTAGTACCGGAGAATTCGTTTAAGGCGTTACCCCCACTTGTAGGGCAAAAAAGGCCTTTTTCATGAATTTTTTTAAAGAAAACTACAAAACTTTTTTAATCGATCACTATACCATCTTAAAGAACACATCTTGAAAAACTTTCAGTAATTTTTTTATTGAAAAATATTACATTGTTCAGTGGCAAATGGCCGTCAATGAAATAATGCTTTTATATACACGGTTTGCGGTGACCAACATTGCGGCGAAGTGGATCATCTGAAAAAAAAATGCGGATGGATTTAGTCAAACATAAGTATAAACTAGTCTTCAATCGAAGGATTTTAAAAAATATTCATTTTTCACAAAATGGCGGACAGTCAAAGTTAATGGTTCGATTTTAACGAAAAAAAACGACCGTTTTTTGGCTATAAAACGGCCATTTTTTTCGAAAAAAAAATCGAACGATTAAAGACTACATTTTTATGTATTAAATAAGCCTGCAAAATTTTAAGAAGATCGGTTCATTAGTGTTCGAGTAATCTTGGTCACCGACTTCAGAAATGCCATTTTGAGAAAAACGCGTTTAAAGTTTCTCTTTCAATGCTCTTTCAACGCGGATTCTTCTCTTTCAACGCTCATATCTCAGTCAATTTTGTTCGGTTCGACTTGAAATTTTCAGGACATATTCTCAGATACTTATACTTCAAAAAAATGCAATTAAAAAAAAACGATTTTTTGAAAATCGCAAGTGGGGGTAACCCCTTAAAAGTTACCCCTCTTCGTATCAAGTGTACCGAAAAAATATTTGGATTTCTTTGGCTTGAAAAATGTTGTGTTAGGTTATATCTGACAAGGAACATCCCTCGGGTGACACCCTTCGATTTTGTTGAAATTTGGATATGTTATAAAGCACCGAAAAGTAAGCGATACGTTTTTTTTTTTTCATCGGCGGAAAAACGGTTTTAAGGGCTGAAACGCACCCTCAAAAATGAGGATGTATTTCGTCGATAACGTTTTAACGGTACGAGATATTAAAAAATTTCAAATTGCAACAATGTTTATTTTTTTGTGCAGTATACATTGGAGATGAGAACGATAACGTTATCGACGAAAAACGAAAAACACCCCTATTTTCGGGGGGTTCGTTTCACCCCTTAAAACCGTTTTTCTGCCGATAAAAAAAAATACGTATCGCTTACTTTTTGGTGCTTTATAACATATCCAAATTGCAACAAAATCGAAGGGTGTCACCTGAGGGATTTTCGTTGTGAGTATAAAAAAATGTTGACCGTTTTTTTAATTCGCTTAAATTATGTATTGACATCGGAAGAATGTTAAACAAAAAAAATTATGCGCAAAAATTAATAGACAAAAGGATAGAAGGATTAGACCATTTAAAAAAGGATATTTTGAGGAAGAGAAAGGAAAAAATAAGAAAAAAAACCTTATGATGACAAATACGAATATATTGTGGAGAACGAAAAAAGACGATGGGAATAATGGTCGGAAGAGGGAGTAAAGGGAAGGGATAAGGAAATGTGGGCGAGATTGAGATGCGGAAACACAGGGAGGGCAGGAAAGAGGGAGGAAAGGATTGGAGGTGCAGGATTTGTAAAGAAGAGAATGAGACGCTGGAGCCCCTGTTAGTATGTGAAAAAGACTGGGAGTTAGTAACGGAGAAAGCAAGAAAGGAAGCAGAGGAGTACAAGGAACGGATAATTTCGCAATAAGGGGAGAAATTATAAATATGTTCGGAGGGAAGATACAAAAAGGGATATGCGAGTATTTTAGGGAAATAGAGGAAGTGTACAGGATGATGTGCAAGAAGGACGGAGGAGGAGAAAGAGATGGAGGGGAGGATTAAGGGGTTACCCCCACTTGCGATTTTGAAAAAATCGATTTTTTTTATTGCATTTTTTTGAAGTATAAGTATCTGAGAATATGTCCGGAAAATTTCAAGTCGATCCGAACAAAACTGACTGAGATATGAGCGTTGAAAGAGAAGAATCCGCGTTGAAAGAGCGTTGAAAGAGAAACTTTAAACGCGTCTTTCTCAAAATGGCATTTCTGAAGTCAGTGACCAAGATTACTCGAACACTAATGAACCGATCTTCTTGAAATTTTGCAGGCTTATTTAATACATAAAAATGTAGTCTTTAATCGTTCGATTTTTTTTTTTCGAAAAATATGGCCGTTTTATAGCCAAAAAACGGCCGTTTTTTTTTCGTTAAAATCGAACCATTAACTTTGACTGTCCGCCATTTTGTGAAAAATGAATATTTTTTAAAATCCTTCGATTAAAGACTAGTTTATACTTATATTTGACTAAATCCATCCGCATTTTTTTTCTTCAGATGATCCACTTCGCCGCAATGTTGGTCACCGCAAACCGTGTATATAAAAACATTATTTCATTGACGGCCATTTGCCACTAAACAATGTAATATTTTTCAATAAAAAAATTACTGAAAGTTCTTCAAGATGTGTTCTTTAAGATGGTATATTGATCGATTAAAAAAGTTTTGTAGTTTTCTTTCAAAAAAATCATGAAAAAGGCCTTTTTTTGCGCTACAAGTGGGGGTAACGCCTTAAACTAAGAAAAAGAGAGAAATGTTAGATAGTGACAAAGGAAAGAGTATGCAGAGTGGGAAATAAGTTAATGTAGTTGTAAGAGAAAAAATAGCATTTTGTAAAAAAAACTTGTTAAAAAAGTTGTGCAAATAAAACTCGATTTGATTGATATTACGCGAAAATTCATTTATAATAATATTATTTTTAGAGCTTGTTTTCCGAAGTTCCTTCGAGCGCTTGGAAACCACGAAACAGCCTAGATGGTGAAAGTAGCTGTTTGGAGTTTTAGTCCAGTCGATGTACAAAAAAAAGACTTAACAACTGAAGACCGACTATCGAAATGCCTCGGTACACGAATTCAAATGAGAGCTTCAATTTCGTCGTGTGGACGATAGCTCCTCAATCAGTTTTAAAACTTCAAATGCGCTTTTCCCGAAAACACGTTTTTGAAATCGGGAGGACACATAGTTCGGGCACTTTTCATCCGCTCGACTTGAAATTGTCACTGTAGCTTCTTAGATAGATCCTCCAAAGAAGTACACACGATTTTTACGATCCATCGACAATTCTCGTTTTTATAAACAAAATAAGGCCGCTTTTTTAACAAGAAAAAAATGTATTCAAAGTGATGCCATATTGCGAACAACGAGATTTTTTCTGTCCTCGAAGTACAAATCTCTAGCAAAACTAATGGAAATGACAAAATTTTATTTTTTAATTTTAGGTGCAGATCCATAAAAATTCTGCGTGCTCCCGCAGAGGGCCTAAAAATGCTCTCTGCTATTTTAGCACTAGTTTTATTTTTTTTCATAAAAAATTTCGTATACTTCATCACATGCAGAATAAACCCTCCAAACCTCATGTTGATTGCTTTTTTAGTATACTGAAAAAAAATTCCAAAAATGTCTCTTTCGGTGAGCCGCATTGACGTGGCTTAATCCCAAAAGTAATCAATCAATTTCCGTCATTTCTTTCCCAAAGTACGAGCTTTCGCAATTTCTTGTTATATCGTACAAAAAATCGATTACAACTCGATTAATACTCACTGCAATCTTTAAAAAATCCGTCATCAATTTCTAACGAATTCTCAATAAGAAAAGGCCCGGCGGATGAAAAATTCAATTCATCATGTAACATTCGTTAACGCCAGGTGTGCATGCAGAGAGAGAGAGGGAGGAGAGAGAGAGAGAGAGAGAGAGAGAGAGAGAGAGAGAGAGAGAGGGAGAGAGAGAGGGAGAGAGAGAGAGAAAGAGGGAGAGAAATATAGAGTGAAACAGAGGCTACCTTTTCAACCCCTATATCCTCTAATGGCACTGGTTCACGCGCGCTCTCCCTCTTTTTGCCTCTTCTTTTTCGATCCCAACTAATCCGCATTGCCGATCGAATTGATGTTGGAGCGTACGAGCGACGCGACGGATGCATGGCTTGATGCATTGACGAAACTCGATTTAGAATTTAGATAGGCACGAGAGACAGACAGAGAGAGAAAGAGAGAGAGAGAGAGAGAGAGAGAGAGAGAGAGAGAGAGAGAGAGAGAGAGAGAGAGAGAAATGGAACTTTTGCATCGGCTCGATTCTCGCGATAATCGATGGGGGGTGTCCGACCGGATGAAACTTGATACGGTTGAGTACTCTCATCTCCCTATGCATGCATGTCTACACACACACATATAGGCATATGCATGGATATGTGATTTTAATTGTGCTCCAGATAGATAAGCAGATGGGAAATTTGCGACTCGAGATGGGCAGCTCGAGATTGCTCTGTCCCCCCAACAAACGATATTACAACGATCGAGAAGCGCGCCGGATAAAAATCTTTCTTCCTACCCCCGGTGAAAAATTACCTCTGACGAAGGAAAAAGTTCGGTCAAACTTTTTCCAGTGTACACAGACTAACGCTGCAGCCGGCAAAATATTAACAAAATTAATGAAAAATAATACGTTATACCTACTCGGTAAAAAAAAATGAGTTTACCATTCGGAACAAACTTACTTGAAAATTCAGAACGGTTTACACAAGGAACTTCCGTTTATCATAGGCATCGTGAAATTAAATTAAAGTGCGGAGGATGTAGCCTCCGCCGGCACTGTTTTATTAGATTTTTATTTCGCGGTTTTTCTACACTGCGAATGTGGAGAGAGAGAGAGAGAGAGAGAGAGAGAGAGAGAGAGAGAGAGAGAGCTCAATGGGAAAAGAAAAAGTATCGGAAATTGACGCGTTTGTGCGTTGCAGATTCCGTCAGCCCGGGGTATCGACGTAATCGGCGAGTGAGGTTTTTGTTGGGCTTCGTACAAAATATTGGAGAACTACGGCGTTGAAGTTCGCATCGTTGGAACGTGACGAAACTATATTTTTATTTTACCTTGTCCCTTTATTTTTTTATGGTGATGACGTTTGCATCGTTTGAATGCAACGGACCAAAATCAAATTTATTCATAAAATTGAACCAAATTCATTTTATTCGTAAAAGTAAAACAAAATTCAATTTACTTATGAAAATGAAATGAAATTCGATTTATTTATGAAAATAAAACAAAATTCAGTTTGTGAAAACAAAAATAAAACTCATTTTTATTACAATCTATAATTTTTAATTAAGATCGTGGATCTTTTATGAGGATAAGAAAAAAACGGCTGGAATGAATTCCATACCCTAAATTGACCAAAAAAAACGCGAGCAATAGTTGAAAAATTAACTTTCATTTCATTCAAATAAAGCAAACTTCGGCATAATTTTGTTGTGGCTATGCAAAGTCGTTTTTTGCGTATTTAGATTATCGATCTCTGATGAGTATACGAAAAACATGTTTGGATGATCTTCCCAGCCGGAAGCTGTCAAAACAACTTTGGCAATTCAAACGAAATTATCTTTCATCGCGTTACAACCATGCGAACTTCAGCATCGTAGAAAAATGCGAGAAAGAATTCACGAGGTGAAAAGATTTTTCCGCTTCCTCCGTCCGTGCAGAATTGTATGCGCTTACTTCCATGCACTTTTCCATCCGCGTTTACGTGCCTATACTTTTCTCTTTGTCAGGGGATTTTTCTCAGGTAAAAGGACCGTCTATCCGTATTTTTTTCGGGGGGAAGGGGGGGGGGGATGTTCAAAGGACGCCAAGCAAGAAAAGAGGCCGAAAATATGTTATACCCGTGGAGGCTCGAGGAGACCTCCGATCGCCAGGTATACAAGGGGGATTACACGCGTGTCTGGCTTCACCCAATCACGCTAGAGAAAACTCAAATGAATTGTGAAAAGGGAGATTAGATTGCTCAGATTCTGTTTCGTGGACCACCACAAGTTTTGCGAACGGAAAGAAGCAAGAGAATGTTTCGTTTGAGGAAGGCGCACGTCAGCTGCTCTTCGCTCGTCGCGAGCCTGAACTTTTCAGCTCCATAAAATATACTGCTCGAAGAACGACCAAAACAAGTCAAGTTTTGACTAACAACACTCAAGGGGTCTTCTCACTTTAGACGCTGAAAAAAGTCTATTTTCATGCATTTTTTTGATAGGTTTGACACTTTCGACATACATTTAAAAAAAAAATTATTCAAATTAGTTGAATTTGTTGAAACAAAATTTATTTAAATCACTTTCACTAGTTGAAATCACTAGTTGAAACAAAATTTATTTAAATCACTTTCAAAAAATTTATTCAAATTTATTCAAATTCAAAATTTATTCAAATTCAATAGACGAAAATGGTAGTTAAAAAAATGTCCTAGAAAAATTGTAGGTCTGCGCTGTTGATGAAATCTCGGAGATCATCCGAAACAAAAAAATCAAACGGTTTTAGACTCAGTATGTTAATGGCTATAAAATGCGAAAATAACAAAATGGCGGACATTTTTCGAAAAACCAAAAAAACGTTTTTTGACCGTTTATGGGGGAAAAAGGTTAAAATCAAAATTTAAAAAAATCCTTGATATGCGCTATAGCTATAGTTGCAAAAAACATGTGGTTAAAATTTTATAAGGACCGGTTCAGTAGTTTCGAAAATTTTATCAACAAGCCGTCGAAAAACATTTTTTCGAGAAAAACGCGTTTAAATTTTCCTTGGGTGACAAATACATGATTTTTTTTTAAATGTATTTCGAAAGTGTATTTATTAAGTATAACACCTTTTATATCAAAATCTATAATATAAACCTATTTAAAAAATCATGAAAATAGCCTTTTTAACGTTTAAAGTGAGGAGACCCCTTAAGTGTCCGCCGTCGATTTTGTTGAAACGCACATATGTGATGAAGCATTGAAAATTATTAGACACGTATTTCTTGTTATCTGCGGGAAAAACGGTTCTAAAGAGAGAAACCACCCTTTGAAGAAAGGCGTGTCAAGGGGTGGTTTTGCATTCTCACCCACGAGCAGTCCACCGATCTGAATGCAACAAAAACCAAAATACGTCTATGTAAAGCTACGAAAAATCCACTATACAATAAATGAAAAATTTAATTAAGGGGTCTTTGTTTTAAGGGCCTTTCTTTGAGCCCCGTCTCCACCTTTAAAAACGTTTTTCTGCAGATTAAAAAAAATGCGTGTCTAATAGTTTTCAATGCTTTATCACATATATGAGCTTCAACCAAATCGGAGGCGGACACTTAAGTGATGTTCCTTGTAAAGCTAGAAAAATCTGGTTGCAAAAGAAAACTTACAATCAAACGGAAATTTTCCAGTTTCTTTTCGACTTTGGATACGGAATTTGATTTTTAGATCTCGTGATAAAAACTTTTGCATAAAAAGTCGCATTTTCGGTATTGATTTACAAGGATCATCACTTAAGTGTCCGCCTTCGATTTTGTTGAAACTCATACATGTGATAAAGCATTAAAAAGGATTAGACGCGTATTTTTCTATCGGCGGAAAAACGGTTTTAAGGGGGGAAACTACCCCTCAAAGAACGAGATGAAAGTTTGCATCGTTGGAATGCAACGAATTATTTTTTCTAAGTAAACCGTTTTATTTTGCCACATCAAAGCTACGAGAAACTTTTTGTAAGATCCTCATTAAAGACCTACAACCTAACTGTATCGAAAAGAATTTCGGGCAACGATGAAAATGTAAAAGAACAATGCAAGAAAGAATTTTTGTTACATTGAAACGATGCAAACTTCAACAGCATCTCAAAGAAACGTTGAGGGATGATGATAAAGTTTGCATCGTTGGAATGCAACGAAAGTTCTTTTCTATATTTTCATTTCCTTATTTGTATTATTATGCAAAATTCCTTTTTGCATACTTATATTGTAGATCTCTAAGTAAACATCTCGAAAAATATTTTAGGGATTATTGAAGGCAAAATTTGGCGAAAGAAATAAAAAGGAGTTCATAAGTATTCATTTCCGTTGCATTTCGACGATGCAAACTTCAATTGCACCGTCCAGGAGTGATTTTGTATATATATATATATGAGGCATTCACGTCACTTGAGCCAGTAAAAAAGAATCCATAAATAATTTTAAAAAATCGAGTTACCTTATTGAAACATATTTACCGAGTGTCGAAATTTTTTTTTTAATTCTGACGTTTTTTCTCGTTGATTACCATTTTTTAACATTCTTCCATTGAAATGGCTGTATCTTTGGCAGGATTTGACGTATTTACATTGGTAAAAAAAGAAAATGTGCGTCTTTTTCTAGCCTACCAGAAAAAAAATTAATTTAGATTTTATTGAGCAAGTCGAACGTCCGTTTCAGGGCAAAATATGCAAAAATATTTTTTTTTCTCAAGCAAAGGCACTCGTTATTTTATTTTTTTAAATTTCCCCAAATTGTGAATACGAAAAACGCATTTTTGGTATTTTTTATATTATGGGATTCCTAAACACCGTGAAGTAACAGCTATTTTTATAGCATACGGAAATACATATGACATATATGTCATATGTATGTCAAAAACCTGGTAAACATACAGCGAGTGCTCCACACTCTTCAATCGAATATTAATTTAAAAAAATTTTAAAATAAAAACAGCTGTTACTTCACGGTGTTTAGGAATCCCATAATATAAAAAATACCAAAAATCCGTTTTTCCTATTCACAATTCGGAGAAATTCTTAAAAATAAAATAACGAGTGTCTTTCCTCGAGAAAACAAATATTTTTGCATATTTTGCACTGAAACGGACGTTCGACTTGCTCGATAGAATCTAAATTAATTTTTTACCGGAAGGCTGGAAAAAGATGCACATTTTCGATTTTTACGAATGTAAATACGTCAAATCCTGCCAAAGATACAGCCATTTGAATGGAAAAATATTAAAAAATGATAATCAACGAGAAAAAACGTCAGAAATTTTTAAAAAATGTCGACAATCGGTGAATATTTTTTCAAAAAAGTAACTCAATTTTTCAAAATTATTTGTGGATTTTTTTTTTGCTGGCTGAAGTGACGTGGAGTGCCTCATATATATCTTTAGAATTAGCGGAAATTATAACTGCCAGAATTTAAGCCATAAAACATCAAATAAATAAATAATAAATCAATAATAAATAAATCCTAAATAAATAATAATAAATCAATAAATAACTGCCCACACAAATATGTGAATGTACTTTCGCTCCGTAAATCCTATTCATCAGCTCTGAATTCCTATTTCCCGTTGTATCGCGAATTCCTTCGAGCGCGATGATTTTGGCCGGCGAGCTTTTTGGCACCAGGGTTAAATATTCTTTGGCCAGAGGGTCGAATAAATTAGACGCAACGTTCGAGGGCTCATTCATAAACCATTCTCGACGTATATTCTCGCCACGTGGTCGACACGGAGCAAATAGTAACGAGTCGTATTTGAAAGAGTACACGTCGGAGCAACCGGGACGATATTACAGTTGAGGAAAACGAGGGGCGGAGATCGCGAGATACCCTGGCAATTTTCCAATTCTCCAAGCTCCGAAAGAATCGAGCCAATCGCGAAAAACGTGTCACCCGTGTACTCGTAGACTCTACGGTGGGTCACACTGCGGAAATTCTCACATATTCGGAAAAGTAGGAGGATCCAGAAGATCCTCTAAGAGGTCGCGAACGGGTGAAAGATAGGGGCGGGAGGGAAGGAAGGTAGAAATTGCAAAAGCTTTGCATTCTCGTGCCATAAATCCGATTAATACTTGTCGAACGAACAATTCGCCTTTCCGACGATTCAGAGAGCCCTCTCGCATTCGTTATCCCCGCGTCTCCTTTCACACTTCCCTTCGTTCGTCGCTCTGCTTTCGCTCTCGATCTCATCATATATATCGAAGTGTTTTATATGTCAGTGGCTTAGGGTCAGAAAGGCGTATGGTTTGTGCTAGTACGTGGTCAATGTGATCTTTATAGTTTAGGCTGTACGTAGATGTACACACACACACACACACACACACACACACACACACACACACACACACACACACACACACACACACACACACACACACACACATATATATATATATATATATATATATATATATATATATATATATATATGTATATGTATATGTATATGTATATATGTATATGTATATGTATATGTATATGTATATGTATATGTATATGTATATGTATATATATATATATATATATATATATATATATATATATATATATATATATATATATATATATATATATATATATATATATATATATATATATATATATGTTTGCCTGTATAAATCACCGTTTAGCCGTTGCGTGCTTGCTGCGGTTTGATGCTGACGGTGAATAGAATTCATTTTTCATGTCCTCAGCCGCACCGGCATACTTGATTGATACAAACACCCCGCCAAAACAACGGGAAACTAAAGATTGCGTAGATGAGATCACGAAAAAAAAAGATAAAGAAATACTGCTACAGTCGAACCTCGATATAACAAAATCCTCGATAGAACAGAGATTTGTCCATTGCCTTTCGATAGACACCCGAAACCTTGATACAACAATATAATAATACACATTGTGCCCTAATTGCTAATTGCTTGTAAAAATTGCTCTAATTTAAACCTTTCTTTCTTTAAGGGACTATACCAGTGTGACTCTTTCAAAAAATCGATTTTTTTTGGCCTTTTTCGACAGTTTATACTTCCAAGAATGTCATGATCATTTATATCATTTGTAGCAATATCATTTTATCTTGCAAAAATCGATAGTTAAATCTTTAAACGCGTTTTTCTCGAAATGAGATTTTTCAAACTCTTCAATATATTTACTGTACAATGACGTAGGATATTTTTGATTGGATGAAAGTGGACGATGATTTGGCATTGAAAAAAACGACCTTTTTATAGGCAGGGAAACCGACTTTTTTCATAACTACGCCATTTTGTTAGATTTTGATATTTTTCGAAAATCCTACGTTATTGTAGAGGAAATACCTTGCAGTTTAACGATTTTTTTTCCTTTTTCGGTTTCAGCTACTCAATCGGCCGGAATCATGTCAGCAGTGGGGGAACTTTTTTTTGGCGCCTCCGAAGGCAGCGCATATGTTGCTTGGATATCAATGATTTTCTATGAAAAAATTATGTAATATAGGTCAAATATAGCCGAGGTCATTCTTAATTTTCCGAAATATTTAATTGAGTACTTTTCTTCCAAAAAATTCCCGAAGGTCACCCAAATTTTCAGCGTTCACTCTGGTATAGCTCCTTAACCCTTCGTGGTCACTGTGGGTAAAATCGACTCGTCGATCAACATTGGGCCCAAATACACAATAGTTTCCGGCTTTGAATGGGACTTGTGTTGCCATCTATCTGAAGATTGGAGTATCCTCTATACGTAGGGACCGTTAGAAATCCGAATATAGCGTTAGCACCTTTTTTAGAACGCGTACTCGGCTGCTATTTTTTTCCCAAATGGACTATATCTAAGGAGTTTCAGATTCAAATTTTAGGTAAAAATATTGAAAATTCGCGGAGTTATGATTTTTTTAGTGAAAAAGTGCATTTTTTGTTCGTTTCCATCTCTTTATGAATTAAAAAAAATATTTTGCCAATTCATTTCTTATAAACAAATTTTTCGTACGTCATCTACAACGTTCAAAGCATGTTCAATAATTATTTAAAGCTTTTTGGACAAATAGCTTGGTCGTAATACCGGTTTGAAAATTGACTGGGTAGAATCAACCCAGTGTGACCACCGTGATCGAAATGGGTGTGACCAGGTAGGGTTTGAAAAATATCCCTACAGTTATAGTAGTAATATATTTTTTTTTAAGAACATTTTACGGAACATGATCTCGATATAACGAAAACTCGATATAACGAACTTTCCTAAAGATTCGTTATATCGAAGTTCGACTGTATATACAGGATATCCTGTTATGAGGGGGTAAGCGTGCAACTGTCGATAGGTCAGATCATGTCCTACTATATGCTGGAATTGCAGTTTAGTAAAAGTTCCACAGTTTTCGAGATTTTTGGCTTTATGTTATTTTTTTTTTTTAAATCATCGGCTTTTGGTTTTTTGCACGTGGCATGCAAAAAGCCAAAAGCAGATGATTTTTTTCAAATGATATGAATCGACAATAACGAAGCAACTTTTTTAAGTTATTGGCACGATATGCGTACTGCAGTTTTTTTACACCGCAGGCTATCAAAGTCAGATGTTCGAATTGGTTTGTATGAAAATTCTGCACAAGATCTTTTTAATAATTTCTGTAATAAAATTTGAAAAAATCAAATGCGCAAGTATTATGCGTGTACATATTGTACCCTGTACAATATTGAATATGCATCATACCAAACATGCGGTTTTCCCAAAATTCATGACGAATTTTATCGCACTCGTTAACATTTTTTTCACGACTCGGTCAAAGATAAATGTTTTCACTCAATCGTCGTTCATTTTTTTCCCCTTTCAGTTCGAATCTCCGCTTTAGGCGCATTCTCTTCATAATCGTTTGCTCTGAAAGTGCTTCTTGATTCGTTGAGCTACCATAATTATTGTATTTTTGGCGGAATTTCAAAATCGGACCATCGACTTTCGCGAATTTTTCCATGCTCCAAACGTCAATTTGGATTTTTAAGAAATATTTTGAATCAGCAGGCATATTTTAAATACAGAAAGAAACCGAAACGATAAGGAACCTCAAGTAAGGGGCGGTATCAGCAAGCTCCGAGATTCGAGAATTGTTGGTTTTTCCCGAATATGCGCTGAATGAAGAGTTGAAAAGGTTGCAAAAAATAAATAAAAATGTGACAAAAAAAATAAAAATATAGACAAATCAAATGTTTTCGTATCATACGTATACATATTGTATCCTGTATAATATTTATACGTATAATATCAAGATATTACGACGTTGGAGTCCGCACGAAATTTTTTTTTCTACATTTTTTTATTTTTATTTTGACCAGTATCCAAAGTCTTTTTTTTTGCTAATTGAGATCGTAAACCTCTGGGGAAAACACGTCAAAACCTCGGAGCGATTTTCACGTCCGAAATCGAATAAAATTCGTGTAATTGGATGAAAATTAATTTTCGTTGCACTCCAACGAGGCAAACTTCAACATCATAAAACATTTGATTTTTCTATATTTTCATTACGACTTCTATCGCGCTCATTTAAAATTACATTTCATTCAACTTTTTACCACAGTTTCAATCTCGAAAACTACAATAAATGTACACGATTGCTAATAAATTTAGACGAAAAAAAAACATATCTTTTCCGGAAATTTATTTTTCAATCTACATATTTCCCCGCCTCGCTCTTTCATCCCCAGGAATAGCCGAATGGAACAGGAATAAATGGAGGACAGGGCTCGGCGGAAGGCTGTGAGGAAGAGCTCTCACTATTTTTCGAAGCGCGAGGGAGTTTTCAAAGCTCCCCGAGGAAAACGATAGACGTAGTTTTTCACTGTGTCCCTTCGACGACGTTTTCGATTTTGCCCATATATAGCCCCGGAACAACCATACCGAGGGAAAAATCAGTGCGATTCGTTTGAATAAAGCATGCGGGAAGCGTTGAAAAATCTCGTGTGCGTTACGGAGCCGAATGTATTCGGATTCGTGGGGGGAGATAGAGAGGGATAGAGAGAAGGGGGGCAGAGGAGACAAAGGGGGAGATATAATGAAAATAAACGATCGGACCGAGAGTGGTTTGGGCGTGGTGTAAATCATACTGCTTGATATGCAAAAATCATCTCTTCCATAGCGCCCGAAATGTATTATTGTCATTGTTACTATATATTCATATATATATATATATATATATGCATATAGTATATGGAGCGATATCCGGACGCAAGAGTGATCGCGTTATTACGAACGAATAAACATAACTCTGCTATGACTCACAATCAGTACTTTGTCACATCCCAAGTTTGTATTCATTCGACATTGCAATTTCACGAAACTTAATATTCAGCGCCCGAAAAAATTAATTCAATTTTAATATTTCAATTACAGGACTTTCGAATGAGTCCATATCAACACCCTGCAGAGTTAAATATCGTAGGTATTGATTTTAAACGAAGACACACCCACGCACTGGTTTCATGGTGCTGAAGTTTGCTCTGTTGGCATGCATGAAAATCCTTCATGTTTTTCTTCGTTACTCTATTTTTATTGTAATCTGAATTTTTTGCAGGTTTTGGTTATAGATTTTGAATAAGGATCCCCGAAAATGTTTCAGGAATTTTTGGAGTCTAAATTTGCCAGCAAAAAAATCGGCAATACGAAGGAAATATATTTTCGTTGCAGTGCAACGATGCTAACTTTAAGGGGTTACCCCCACTTGCGATTTTGAAAAAATCGATTTTTTTTATTGCATTTTTTTGAAGTATAAGTATGTGAGAATATGTCCTGAAAATTTCAAGTCGATCCGAACAAAATTGACTGAGATATGAACGTTGAAAGAGAAGAATCCGCGTTGAAAGAGTAACTTTAAACGCGTTTTTCTCAAAATGGTATTTCTGAAGTCGGTGACCAAGATTACTCGAACACTAATAAACCGATCTTCTTGAAATTTTGCAGGCTTATTTAATACATAAAAATGTAGTCTTTAATCGTTCGATTTTTTTTTCGAAACAAATGGCCGTTTTATAGCCAAAAAACGGCCGTTTTTTTTTCGTTAAAATCGAACCATTAACTTTAACTGTCCGCCATTTTGTGAAAAATGAATATTTTTTAAAATCCTTCGATTAAAGACTAGTTTATACTTATATTTGACTAAAACCAACCGCATTTTTTTTTTTTCAGATGATCCACTTCGCCGCAATGTTGGTCACCGCAAACCGTGTATATAAAAACATTATTTCATTGACGGCCATTTGCCACTAAACAATGTAATATTTTTCAATAAAAAAATGACTGAAAGTTCTTCAAGATGTGTTCTTTAAGATGGTATATTGATCGATTAAAAAAGTTTTGTAGTTTTCTTTTAAAAAAATCATGAAAGAGGCCTTTTTTGGGCTACAAGTGGGGGTAACGCCTTAATTCCATCTGATTTCAACAATTTCGATTATGGCAATAATCAAAATGGATTCAATACGAACCAATATCGTACTGCGAGACTAAGCAGGAACATCACTTTGGTGTCCACCTCTGATTTTGTCGAAATGTTTCAAGGGGTGAAAGCACCCCATGGATTGAAGCATGCCAAGGGCTGATTTGGCAGTTTTACCCGCAAGCAGTCCAACGATTCCCGTAAGAAAAGAAAAACGTAAATTCTTCCAATGCAAAACGATCCGAAATCCACCATGGGTACGTGAGAAAAACAAAATCGAGATGAACCACCCCTTTATTTTTTCATTCACCCCACATTCAAATGGGGTGCTTTAGACCGAACGAAACGGGTACCACTTTGGAAGGGGGATAAAATGAAAGCTTAGGCGTGCCTGCGTTTTTGGTAAATAGCAAGCTTAAGGGGATAAACAATATTCTATACATTTTCGACTATTTTGAATGGATATTGGTGCTTTTGAGGAAAATGAATAGTGTATTCATATTGAAAGGCTGAAAGTACATCGATATGGAATATTTTTAAAAAATTAAAAATTCCTTTTTTTGCATCCTAGCCGAAAATTGATGGCTTCACTGAATTTCCCGTTATTTTTTTTCTGTTTCGATTTGGAAGCCCGCCCTCTGCTCGTCCGCTTTAAAATGCCGTTTGATTCGTCGAGCTCTGATCATGTTTCGAATTTCGGCAGAATTTCAAAGCCGGACCATCGATTTTTGCGATATTTTCCATGCCCCTTCGCCTTTTTTTCGGTCATTATTCCAGTGCAATTTCCGGGAGAAGCAATTAATATAACGGATGGAATAAAGCGATATTCTCTGAGTCTACCAATATAATTCTCAAAACACCCCCAACAAGTTTATGTTGGCAGTTTGAACGTACTAAATTTTTGACGATTCTGGAAAAGTGACTAAAAAAGTCGATAACTTTTTTTCCGACCTTTACCATATTTTAGAAGGGTGTCTAGTGAGAAAATTTGCGACGATTACAAATATCAGGGAGTTTTAGCCCACAGCTAAAAATTACGTCGGGTAAATGCGAAAAACCCGTCTCTGTACATTTTCAACAATTTCTAATGAAAATTGGGATTTCGGGAAAATAAATGGAAAATACGAATTCAGAATTAAAAAACAGCAGGTATCCAATTTTCTATCGCGGCTCGGTCAAAACTAAGTGTCTTCACTCAATCGTCGCTCATTTTGTTTCCCTTTCGGTTTGAAACTCTGCTTTGTGCGCATTTTGATCGCGATCGTTTGCTCTAAAAACTGACCCTTGATTCATCGAGGTTACCATCATTTTTCGATTTTTGGCAGAATTCCAAAGTCGGACAATCGACTTTGCAATCTCTTTCATACCACAATCATCAATTTGTGTACAAATATTTTTAATTAGCAGACACATTTTAAATACAGAAAAAAAACAACATCGATAAGGAACCTCAAGTAAGGGGTCGTATCAGCGGGCTCCGAGATTAAGAAATTGTTGGTTTTTCCCGAATGTGCGCTGAGTGGATGCGTTGAAGAGGTTGCATAAACAACGACGTTAAAGTTTGCATCGTTGGAATGCAACGAAAATGAATTCTTTTTAATGGCTTAATTCATTTCGGCCAATTTACGCCGTGAAAATCATTCAAACGATTTCACGTATTTTTATGGGAGATTTGTGACCTCGGTTCGCCAAAAAAGAGCTTCGGATAATGATAAAAATGAAGAAATTAAAAATGTAGGAAAAAGATCGTTGCACTCCAGAGATGCAAACTTCAACGTCATGCAAAAACACCGGAAACTACAAAGAGGTAAAATGCCCAGAAAAAGGAAGTGCAGTGGACAAGAAAGTACCTCAGGTCCAACGGGGTGGGTGCCCTCGCAAGTTGACCTAAAAGGAAAAATAGTTGCACAGGAAGATCCTCGACGTTTTCGTTCGGGATTCGAGGCATCGATTATTCGATAAATAGCGTGCTTGAATAAGTGGAGTCGTAAAACGGATTATTTGTCACCGTTTCCAAATGGTCGGATAACGGAGAAAGAGAGAGAGCTACTTCAGTTACAATAACTACTACAATATCTTCTCCAATAATTACTACATTATCTTTTACAGTTCGCATGTCACGTCATGACATTTTCTCATTCAATAGCATTGCTTCACAAAT
The DNA here is from genome assembly GCA_963210295.1 of Ophion ellenae. Classification (NCBI taxonomy): domain Eukaryota; kingdom Metazoa; phylum Arthropoda; class Insecta; order Hymenoptera; family Ichneumonidae; genus Ophion; species Ophion ellenae. The sequence goes on from OY723392.1 coordinate 43,498,955, forward strand.
TTCGCGAACGTCCTTCTAAAACGCACAAGTGTGTTTTCCTGCTCCAATATTTCCGGCAATTCGTTAAGGGGGGATTGTCTTTTTTTCCGCAAAATTTGCCGCTTTTTGGGAATTTTTTTGTGAAGAAAGTATACAACGGAAAACTTGTGAAACTTGGCATATAGTTTTATTGATCTGTTTACTACATACAAAAAATTTTTTAAACAATTTCATCAAAAAATCCGCCTCCCACCCCCCTCGACGCGCGATGGTCCTTTTTTGATGGTGTGCACGATTTCTCAAAAACTATTCAACCGATTGCCTTCAAATTTGGACAGAATGCTCAGCTGACATCCTTTTATCGTTTGATGAAGCAAAAAAGCAATACGTTTAATAGTTTTTTTATTTATAACAAAAAATCGATCATTTTTTTTCGAAAAATCGATACTTCAAGTTCAAAACGTCACCAAATCGTCAATTTTTTTTTCCCTTCATCGAACGATAGCTATATGTGTCTAAAGTAAAATGCTTTTTGCGTTTTTGTTGCAGGATGAACGTGAAGGCTGTGATTGTGCACACCATCAAAAAAGGACCATCGCGCGTCGAGGGGGGTGGGAGGCGGATTTTTTGATGAAATTGTTTAAAAATTTTTTTGTATGTAGTAAACAGATCAATAAAACTATATGCCAAGTTTCACAAGTTTTCCGTTGTATACTTTCTTCACAAAAAAATTCCCAAAAAGCGGTAAATTTTTGCGAAAAAAAAGACAATCCCTTAAACGCTTGGAATCCACGGCATGTTAGTGTCTTTTGATTGCCAATGATTGTTTCGTATATCGTTACTCTCGTAAGCACGGATACACTCCTTTTTATTCGATTTGAAAATGAGATTTTTTTTGCAACCGTCTTCCCAACAAACCATGCATTTCAAAATTTAAGTTCTTATCTATTATCGCACCTAAGTATTGTGTTTCCTGGACTTCTTTTATTCGATTACCATCTATTTTTATAGGAATTCAATCTAGAACCTTCCGTTTCCTCGGATCATGTATAGGCATAAAAACGGTTTTCCCATAGGTCATTTTCAAAGAGTTCTTATTTAGCCATTTCGACAACACCTGCAAACTATTATTCAATTCGTCCTGTATTACAGTCTTATCATCTCCTTGTACGTACATAATCATGTCGTCGGCAAATAATTGAACCCTACATCTACAATCCTTAAGGGGTTACCTCCACTTGCGATTTTGAAAAAATCGATTTTTTTAAATTGCATTTTTTTGAAGTATAAGTATCTGAGAATATGTCCTGAAAATTTCAAGGGGATCCGAATAAAATTGACTGAGATATGAGCGTTGAAAGAGAAACTTTAAACGCGTTTTTCTCAAAATGGCATTTCTGAAGTCGGTGACCAAGATTACTCGAACACTAATGAACCGATCTTCTTGACATTTTGCAGGCTTATTTAATACATAAAAATGTAGTCTTTAATCGTTCGATTTTTTTTTTTCGAAAAAAAAAATGGCCCTTTTATAGCCAAAAAACGGCCGTTTTTTTCGTTAAAATCGAACCATTAACTTTGACTGTCCGCCATTTTGTGAAAAATGAATATTTTTGAAAATCCTTCGATTAAAGACTAGTTTATACTTATATTTGACTAAATCCATCCGCATTTTTTTTTTCAGATGATCCACTTCGCCGCAATGCTGGTCACCGCAAACCGTGTATATAAAAACATTATTTTATTGACGGCCATTTGCCACGAAACAATGTAATATTTTTCAATAAAAAAATGACTGAAAGTTCTTCAAGATGTGTTCTTTAAGATGGTATATTGATCGATTAAAAAAGTTTTGTAGTTTTCTTTAAAAAAATCATGAAAAAGGCCTTTTTTGCGCTACAAGTGGGGGTAACGCCTTAAGGTCTTTCGTTATATCGTTTATATACAATATAAGCAGAATAGGCCCGAGTACCGAACCCTGCGGCACTCCATGGTCATTTTCTATTTTCATTAACATCGATTGTCCATATGGTACTTGTTGTGTTCGGCTGTCGAGATAAGATTTAACCCAATCAAGCACACGTCCACCTATTCCGTACATTTCTAATTTTTCAATGAATATTGTTCTATTTATGGTTTCGAACGCTCGTTTAAAGTCTATAAATACCACTCCTATTGTTGCACTATTGTCCAAAAACTTTCTCCATTCAATAATTGTATTTTGCAACGCGGTCTCACAAGAGTGCTTATCTCGAAATCCTGATTGTTCTTCTATAATAATGTTATTTTTATTTATATATTCTATCAGTTGTTCTTTCACCACTGGTTCTACCACTCTTAGAGAGAGAGAGAGAGAAAGAGAGAGAGAGAGAGAATAGCGAGGAGTTGACGAATTGTTGAAGCACATAAAATCTTCGACCCGGTTCAACTGGGAGCGGAAACGGAGGAAAGAATAAAGAAGAATAATCATTTCGAAACGGCTTCTACTATACGCGAATCGAGTGAAACGTGTACAAATATTATAGGAGCAGAGCGCGCGGAGTCGCCTCGAAACTTTACTGAAGAAAAAACTTTGTCTTTGAACTTTACGAGCAGAGAAGAAGACCTGCTTTTTCGACCGTGTATATTCTCCAGCGATAAACATATCGTTACTGCAACTCTAACGGAGCACGAAGAGTATTTTTCGCGGTAAAACCGCGGAAAAGTACAGAATTATGGCGAGAAATTACGACCCAACACGATGTATAAAAAAATTCAAACTACATTTATCCATGTCGTGCGCTCGACATGTATAAATGTAGTTTGGATTTTTCGTTTTCGATTCATACTAGTTGGAAAAATCTTTCAAATTTCGGAATACTTCCACGTCAATGGTGCTGAAGTTTGCATCGTTGGAATGCAACGAAAATTCTTCTTTTTCATTTCTTGACTTTTTATACTATCTACACCCTTTTTCCAAGTTTAGGTTATGGAACCCTGATAAGGATGTTGAAAAATGTTTCCTTGATTTTGGTAGCCTAAATGGGCCGAAAAAAATTGGGTAATACGAAAAAAAAAATCGATGCTTTCCAACGATGCAAACTTTAATACGATCAATCGTATTAAAATATATCTCATATATATATATTATTTTTCGTGATTTGTGAAATTTCCAAAAATATCCGGTCACACGAAAGTTTGACTTGAATGTTTCAAATTACTATTTAAAGTTAGAAAAAAAAGTTATTCAGTATTTTATTATTTTATAATATTCAATATTGAGCATTACATCGTTATTTATTTTTTTACCAGTAATATTATTAATAATTGAATTGAATATTAATATAATTAATATTTATTAACAATATTTACTTATCTTCAAAGTTTTTTTTTTCATTTTTCATTTCAAATGACCCTAGTTGCTGGAACTACCCCATCCAGCTAATAATATTATCAATAATTATATTGAATATTGATATAATTAATATTTATTAATAATATTGACTTATCTTCAAAGATTTTTTATTTTCCATTTCAGATGACCCTGGTTGCCGGAACTACCCCATCCAGCACCGGCGGCGCTTTGGTTAAATAATAATACCTCCATTACTTACCAATATTTTTCAACACAAAAACGACTCAAACTTGGCAATACTAAGTACTGATTGTGTGTAAAATCCCAAACTCGTCATTCCAATACTCTCATCGGACACAAATATTGAAAATCGCCGCGTTTTTGGAACATCAAGCTTACGGTAGACCCGTTGAGAACCGTCGCCGAAGTCCAATTATTATTTCGGCGCCCATTCACGCCTGCACGTATATGATCAGCAATTAATGGCTCGCCCGGATCAATATATATGAGGAAACGATCCAGTGAGCCCCCGAGGATTCAACGTTCGACTCAACCAGTGTCACATTTATCGTGTATCACGTAGCAGTTCGCTAGCGATGGAAAGCAAGTTGTTCCGCTATACACACTAACAAGTTACGCCGATGCAACGTTTCATTAGCGCAATTACACACACGAGTGTCCCTACGGGCGTCTTTCCGTATTATCTCGCCCCCGCGACGTCAAGTGCGGACTAGAACCGTGAACTGGAACTGGGTACGCGAATGGAAAGAGAGAGAGGGGGGGGAGGGAGAGAATGAAGAAAGAGAGAAATTCGTGAACAGCACGAAGCTCGAGAAAATGATCCAATCAAAGTTACGATTGAGTATGAAACGCGAGAGAGAAAGGGATATATATATATATATATATATATATATATATATATATATATATATATATAAATCTAAAGAAGGGATGAGCTTTCGCTCGACGAATCTTGAGAAAATCCTCCGTCAAATTTGTACTCGCATAGACACTCGAGTGTGACTGCAACTTCTTGATTATTACTTCAGAACAGACATATAAGACGTATAAGGCGTATTCGTGGATCGTGAGATGAAAATAGAAGAAAATGAGGCTGGGAAAAGTGAATCAGGGACACGTTCAACGCCCGTCTTCTACGTCACATCCCAGCATCATCAACACTCGCAAGTATGCGTGTGAAATACAGAATGAAAATATTGCAGGACGTAGGGCCAAATTTAAAGGTGGGAGGCCCTTGAACAACGACGAAGTGGAAGGCCCCAAATTTTCAACCAAGATGAAGTTCAAAAAATAGTTTTTATGGAATGTATTGCGAAAAAACGCCAGCTTGCCAAACAACGTAGGTTAAGTTTTGAAGTTGACTCAACGTTCGAAGTTAGGGGGTCTTCTCACTCTCGACGCGAAAAAAGGCTATTTTCATGAATTTTTTTGATAGGTTTATATTATAGATATTGATATAAAAGATGTTACTCTTAATGAATACATTTATGAAATAAATTTTTTTTAAATTATTTATTTATTTAAGTCACTATTTATAGATGAAAATGGTAGTTAAAAAAATGTCCGAAAAAAATTGTAGGTCTGCGGTGTTGATAAAATCTCGGAGATGGATCATCCGAGACAGAAAAATCAAACGGTTTTAGCTTCATTGTCGGTATGTTAATGGCTATAGCGTAAATGGCGGTCATTTTTCGAAAAAACAAAAGGAAACTTTTTTTCACCGTTTTTGGCAAAAATAAATAGTAAATATCAAAATTTAAAAAAATCCTTGATATGCGCTATAGCTATTGCTGTAAAGAATATGTAGTTAAAATTTCATAAGGATCGGTTTAGTAATTTCGAAGACTTTATCAACAAGCCGTCGAAAAACGTTGTTTCGAGAAAAACGCGTTTAAAGTTTCCTTGGGTTACATAAATACATTTTTTTTAAATGTATTTCAAAAGTGTATGTATTAAGTGTAACAACTTTTATATCAATATCTATGAATAATCCTATCAAAAAAATTCATGAAAATTGCCTATTTTAGCGTCTAAAGTGAGATGGCCCCTTAAGGAAAGAGACATTAGCTGATTTTGATGATAGTTATAATGTCTCCCTTTCCCTCCCTTCCCTCTCCCTTTTTGTTATGTGAATAAATTAATTTGCTGTGTTTGTAATTATGTACTTTATAGTGTAATTATATACTGTACACCACACACGGGATGAACATACCATATTAAAAGTTTCTTTCTCTTTTTATTTGTACAATTTTGAAGGAAATTATTTTTGGATAAAGAGCATATACGTCTGGTACCAATGTTGTTCTTCACAGTTCTTCTAGATAGTGTTGACTAGTGATTGAACTTTAAAATTCAACATCTCGAAAACTATTGCGAGTTGCCAAAAATCGCTTTAGGGATTGTCTTAAAATATGAAAAGCAAGGTTTGTGCAACATTTCAGCTCGATCGGGCGAGGATTCGCAACTTTATCCAGAATCCCTTAAGAGGTTACCCCCACTTGGGATTTTGAAAAAATGGATTTTTTATTGCATTTTTTTTAAGTATAAGTATCTGAGAATATGTCCTGAAAATTTCAAGTCGATCGGAACAAAATTGACTGAGATATGAGCGTTGAAAGAGAAGAATCCGCGTTGAAAGAGCGTTGAAAGAGAAACTTTAAACGCGTTATTCTCAAAATAGCATTTCTGAAGTCGGTGACCAAGATTACTCGAACACTTATGAACCGATCTACTTGAAATTTTGCAGGCTTATTTAATACATAAAAATGTAGTCTTTAATCGTTCCATTTTTTTTTCGAAAAAAATGGCCGTTTTATGGCCAAAAAACGGCCGTTTTTTTCGTTAAAATCGAACCATTAACTTTGACTGTCCGCCATTTTGTGAAAAATGAATATTTTTTAAAATCCTTCGATTAAAGACTAGTTTATACTTATGTTTGACTAAATCCATCCGCATTTTTTTTCAGATGATCCACTTCGCCGCAATGTTGGTCACCGCAAACCGTGTATATAAAAACATTATTTCACTGACGGCCATTTGCCACTAAAGGATGTAATATTTTTCAATAAAAAAATTACTGAAAGTTCTTCAAGATGTGTTCTTTAAGATGGTATATTGATCGATTAAAAAAGTTTTGTAGTTTTCTTTTAAAAAATTCATGAAAAAGGCCTTTTTTTGCGCTACAAGTGGGGGTAACGCCTTAATTATCGTTTCACTAAGCAAAAAAAGAACCCCAAAAAACTCAATGAGCAAAAAGAAAAGAACTCATGTGAAAAAACCTCCATAGCTCGACCGGGCGAATAAAAAGGAGCAAATGCGAAAGAGATATAAACGAACGAAATGCCCGCGAGTACGAAAAAAGAAATCCGAACACAATAATGAGCTGCTTGTTGATCGGTCTCTTCATCAATTTGGCGAATTATTTTATGGAGAGGCGATTTTTTTTTGTCGGCGAGTTCGTAAGTAAAAGAATATGCAGGAAACGTCCTCCCATAAAAAAGTAATGACTCCGTACGATTTAATGAGAAGAAGAGAGCCCGATATTATCGCAGTGCACGTCTGGGTAAAGGTCACTTTTTGAAAGTCCGTGGCCCGACGTTTCGCCAATATTTGTCGGATCTCTTCGTCATCGACCTTTCGAACCACGCTTGTAATGTAGGTTATGCAATCTTCGGGATATCGAATTTTAAAAAGCATCAATAGCAACCGCAGCTCATTACGAAACTGTTCACCGCCTCTTAATGTCCCGAATTATTTGGACAAAAAGAACGGACGATTTCATTTTTATCACCAAGTGTATGGATTTTTAATCCCCATGTACAAATGATTAAAATGCTTTAGCCGAAAAGATACATCACTTAAGTAACCGCCTTCGATTTTTTTGAAACTCATAGGCGATGAAGCTTATTGAGACACGAACCTTTTTTTAATTGCGGATAAACGACTTTAAGGGAGAAACCACCCCTCAAAGAAAGGCATGTCACCCCTTAATTTAATTTTTCTTCAATACTTCACCATTGGATTTTCATTGCTTTACTTTCGAAGAATTTTGGTTTTTCTTTCAATCAGATCGGTGGTCTGCTTGTGGGCGAAACTGCAAAATCACCCCTCGACGCACCTTTCCTTGCGGGGTGTTTTCTTGACGTTTACATCGTTGGAACCCAACGAAAATTCTTTTTCGTATCTTTATTTTCTCATTTTTATTATTAAAAAAAAAACGTTTTCATTTAAATTTTAGTATAATAAATTCTATAAAATAAAGCCCAAGAAATAATGAAAATAGAGAAAGATATTTCGTTGAATTCCAACGACGCAAACTTCAAGACCATACAAAAAATAGGTAAAGGGGCTAATCTACTGTGATGGCTGAAAAAATTAAGCTACTTTTAATCTTTTTTTTTTAGAACTGTTGCATGTATCGGTATAAACCTTTTTTTCGCTTAAAGTTACACTCTTACAGAATAGAAAACATTTTTTTGGTTTCATATAAATGTGTATTTATTCAATAATTTATAATCGTGTAAAGGCATGAAAAAAGTATGTTACTGGCGTTGATGATTAGCGCACTCCTGGAAATCGGAAACAAAAAGTTCAAAAAGATTCTTAATCTGTATCAGTGTCGCTATTTCCCGAACAAGGATTATTATTTTATATTACAAAATAACAAAGTGGCGTCATTTTTTGCAAAAGTGTTCGAAAAACACGTTTCTTTTCGTAATAATTCGGGGAAAAGTACAAATCAAAATTAATGTTTTTTTTTTATAATCCTAGTTCGGGCGACAGGCATAAAAATGCTGAATATACAGTTAAAATTTTAGCCCAATTGGTTAAGCCGCTTGAGGCGATTTTTTAGTTTTCAACCCCTATTTCTTAGGGTTGGAGCGAGTTGAGGGGCAACATTTTATTAGGGTTACTTTCAGTACGCAACCTTCTACCTTCAGTCAAAAATTCATATGCTGCGCTAAAAAGTGCTGTGTTTTCGTCTCTTTTACTGGACTATAGCTGGAAAATTTTTATTGACAAGTGTAGAATAAAAGTAAAAGGGGATTGGAGTTTGCATCGTTGCAACGCAACAAATTTTTTTCCTTTTCTAATTCCACAATTTTCTCGTTGCCAGATCTAAGCTACGATGAACTTCTTTTTAAATCTCCATTGGATACCTACAACCTGACTCTATCGAAAAGTATATTGGATAATAATAAAAATGGATAAAAGGGAATAAAAAAGAATTTCCGTTGTATTCTAACGGTGCAAAATTCAACAGCATTACTAGGGATGAGAAATAAATATCAGGATTTTGCTGTGTTTCATCCAAATGGCCGATAATTGGCTATACCATCGCCGCTGGACTGACGATTTTTTTTTTCACATAGACTGCCCATTGGCGGACCTACAGGCGCGCGAACACACCACAGATGCAAAAAAGAGCGAAAAACAAAACGAACGTAGCTGAAATTCACCGAATGCGGTCCAATTTACGGACATCGACATCGGATCCTGTCATTCGGCGATTATTCTGTTTTATAGGCCATTACGGCGACGGCTCATCCACTCGCGTGCGCGCGTTAATATGTACCTATGTATTCGGAGCCTACGGGACATTCCGTGTGGAAATGCCCACCGACTATTTTATTATTTGGACACGATTGTTGAGACATTTATCATTGGGATACGATTACTCGTTATTACCATAACAATAATGATAATAATACTAATAATAAGTCATTATAATAGCTTAATAATGAACTTCATCTTAACAACGTTAACAAGTAACTTCAGTATCTAAGTGACAACGATGATAATTTTATAATAAATTATTATAGTTATTATTCAGATACGATTATTTGGACATTTTATCATTTGGATATGATTACTTAAAATTACCATGGTGTTGAAGTGTGCATCGTTGGAAAGTTTTGCACGAAAGTTTTAGTTTACATTTTAATTCCCATGTTGTCATTTTTATACAAAATCTTTCGTTCGTAGATTTATATAGTAGATCGCTGAGTATCATAATAATTATTCCCGGTTTTTTTAAGGCGAAGTGAATTAACGGTATTTAGGAATATTAATTTTGAGTACATTCCAATGACGGGAACTTTGAGTACATTCCAATGAACGGGAACTACCAATGACGGCATTTATTATCATGATGGTAATAACCAGTTATTATAATGACTTAATAATAAACTTATTTTTATCATCTTCATACATTTTTAAATCAATTTAAATTAAGTTTAAATGCTCTTTATTACTTGAGGATCTAAATAACCCATGTAGAGGTTGCCATGAGTTGCCCAATGTTACGATCAGGTCAATATTGGGACCATCGTATAAGCCAACAAAAGAGAAATAATATTGGCCCATTACTGTTCCGCTCTAAACTGAAAACTGGCACAATATCGGCCCACCCCTAAAGCCTGTCCTGGCCCATCTTTAAAAACTAATAAACAGCCGTGATAGATAAACTAAATTTGCCAATTTAAACACTGGGAATACTAAAATACTGACAATTCCATTGGCCCAATACTGTTCCGTTATAAATTGAAAACCGGCACAATATCGGCCCATCGTTTAAAACCAATAAATAGCCGCGATGGTTGAACTCTATTTGCCAATTCAAAAACTGGTAATGCTAAAATACAAGCAATTACATTGGCCCAAGATTGTCCCGCTATAAATTGAGAACCGGCACAATGTCGGCCTATCACTAAAGATTACCCTGGCCCATCTTTCCACACAAATAAACAGCAGTGATAGTTAAATTAAATTTGCCAATCCTAAAGCTGGAAATTCTAAAATACTGGCTATTACATTGGCTCATTATTGTCTCGTTCTAAATTGAAAACCGACACAATATCGGCCCATAGTTAAAACCTATCATGGCCCATCTTTTAAATTCATCAAACAGTTATGATAGATAAACAATATTTGCCAATTTTTAAACCGGTGATGCTGAAGTACTGTCAATTACATTGGCCCATTATTGTTCCGTTATAAATTGAGAACTGGCACAATATCAGCCCATTACTAAAACCTATCCGGGCCCATCTGTTAAAACCAATAAACAGCCGTGATAGTTCATCGAAATTTGCCAATTTTAAAACTGGCAATGCTAAAATACTGGAAATTACATTTAATTAATCTAAGCCCTTTATTGGCTAAGTGGATCAGACCATACCTGCTTTTATTTTATTTAAGCCTTGGGTTATTCATTATCTGTATATTGTGCCAGAATAGGCAAATAACTGGCACGTCATATATTAATCGTTTATATTTTGTAGTTCAGTTTTTGTAATCAAGTCTTGGCCTATTATTGGCATTTGTAAATAACCAACATGAGTAAGCAAAATACGCCAATTTTGAAACCTGTCATATACGCAAATCACAATTTATTTCAAGGTTATTCCATGAAATATGTATCCATAAGGACCAATCTCGGGCCAATCTTGGCCCGATATAGGTTAAATATTTATCACGCGCTCAAACAAACCCAAACAAACTCACGGCCCAATATTTTAGATAGACTAACTTCTAGATAGACCAACTGTGAAGGCCCATCATAGAACCAGTGGTCAATCTCTACATAGGCCCTTTAAGAGGGCCCACATAGGGCCAAGTGCAATCACCAACATTGCCGCTACAATGAATTAAATCATTGGCCCAATAATTGTTGGCTCTGTTGGCCGATATCGGGCCGTTCTTATCATTTCTACAAAGGCACCTCATTGGTAAATACTCACGGCCCAATATTCTAGAAAGGCTAACTGTGAAGGCCCGTCCCAGGCCCAACGGTCAATCTCTACATGGAAATAACGAAAATAATAAACTCAATAATAAGTGGTTATCGTTATTATTTAGATACGATTAGTCATGACGTTGAAATTTGCTTCGTTGATTCCAGCGATACATATACATTTTTTTCGATTTTTTTCTTTGTTATTATCATTATCCGAAGCTTTTTTTGCAAATTGAGGTCGTGAATTTCTGATAAGAATACGCAGAAACGTTTCAGCGATTTTCAGCGCCTAATGGGCCCACCAAAATTTTGAGTAATTAAAACAAATAAAATTTCGTTGTCTTCCAACGATGCAAACTTCAACGTCATGATTACTTGGACATTTCATTATTTGGATACGATTACTCATCATTATTCTAATGGGACAACTTATTACGCGGGAGCTCTTCATTATATACTTCGAAAAGTTCCTTTAATAATTTCTCCCAATGTTCCTCCCTCATTACTTGTCATATCTAATTCGCCTTCCCAAATATACGCCAAAAAACGGTCTCAAAAAATATTCCCAATAAATACAAAATGCCTCTCTACATAAACGAACCTTCGTTCAATTCGATAAACTCGCCCCTTACACAAGGGTCCCTTCGTACGAAGATTAATGTTCGAATAATTTTTATACAACGGTGAATGACTAAAAAAGGAATTAATAAATTACGTGGGAAGTAGCAGGTGCGGATGCGTCAGCTACAATGTTACTTAAAATCACACGTGGTTTTGGGCTAGCGAATAAAAACGGTCAAAAATGCATGACGTGATTAACGGACACCGCCTATAACTGTGTGTGCGCGTGCACACGTATATATGGGTTTAAGTGTGCGGAATTTAAATGGACGCGTTTGGCTAATTCGTCGGCCGTGTATCCGTCAGTCAATCGTAAAACAAAGCATCGATGTGCGAAACGCCCGTTACACACGAAACACACCTATCCCTCTTGACTAGTCACCCTAGATACGTAATCGTATGTATGTATGTGTATATGTATGTATGTATATATATATATATATATATATATATATATATATATATATATATATATATATATATATATATATATATATATATATATATATATATATATATATATATATATGGGACATTCCACGCCATTTCACCTAGCCCGGGGTCATGGGAACTTAACAACAAAAAAATCTTATTTTTCCGTTAAATTCAGCACAAATAAAAAATAAATCGTTTTAGGCCTGACGAAGCCGAATTGGAAATCACAAAATCATTAATAGCATTGTTGGAGATAAATATGATAAAAATCTTCTCAAAAAAATATGATTAATTCGAAAAAAAATAGAAGGAAAAATGAGCCCATAATGAGACTAATCTTAAAAATCATAATATGGGTCACTCTATTTTACAGAATTTTTTGAAAAAAATACGAAAAGTTAATCATCTTCAAAAAAAATAGTTTTCACTTTGAAAGCAAAAAAAACGTTGCCACTGATAGTCGATCATTTTTCATATTTTTTAACGAAAGTACGCTTCAAAATGAAAAAAAATTATATCGTGACATTTGTCGATATCTCAGTTAGTTCGGGAGTTACCAGCGTTTAAACCTTCCCAAAACTTCCGAAATCGACATTATTGTAGCCAAAAATCTAAGAATTAGTGTGGATATTCCTGTCATGGGGTATAATTTTACAAAAAAAAAATCAGGACGACCAAAAATGGTCCGACTCATGGGCTAGGTAAATGGCGTGGAATGTCCCATATATATATATATAAAGACCATCCCATATATATAAACGTGCAGAGACAGTGCAGAACGAGGCGATTGCAGTCTACGGCGATGTATTCTAAAGTATTGTTCAGTGCACAGGATGTTCGACGCTTTAGATCTCTGAATCCACTATTCTCGCGAGTACACCGAGCGTTTAGACACTATCGAATTGTGCCGCAAAGAAAACAACCTCGCACGCGTTGGAAATTCATCGCAGATTTCTCACAGGAATATTTTGAGCCCAAGGACAAAAAAAACTACTTGAAGTTTGCATTGTTAGCATCCAACGAAAATTCTTTCTTTTTTTTCTTTATTTCGTTCATCATCCAAAATTTTATCGTGCAAATTTGGGCGGTAGATTTCTGATAAGGATTTAAAAAAACATTTGACTGTTTCCCGTAGCACAAATAAAAAAAAACCTTGGGCTATTGAACTTTCATGATATTAGATCATCGTTGCAGTGCAACGTAAAAAAAACCTGAACATCGTAAAAACCTTAAAAAAACATAAGCCCCCCCCCCCCCTCCGATCGAGCGGAAGTTTGCTGAAACTGCACTACCCTTCCTTTCAAGGGGTCTTTTCACTATAGACGCTAAAAAGGCTATTTTCATGCATTTTTTTCATCGATTTATATTATAGATATTGATATAAAAGTTGTTACACTTAATAAATACACTTTCGAAATACATTTAAAAAAATTTATTCACCTGTTTAAGTCACTTTAAGACGAAGATGGTAGTTAAAAAAATGTCCTAAAAATATTGTAGGTCTGGGCTGTTGATGAAATCTCGGAGATGGATCATCCGAAACAAAAAATCTAACGGTTTTAGATTAAGTATGTTAATGGCTATAGCGCATATTATACGATTTTTTATATATCCAAAAATAACAAAATGGCGGACATTTTCCGAAACAACAAAAAAACGTGTTTCTTTTCACTGTTTTTGGCAAAAAAAAAAGTAAATATCAAAATTTTTTTGAATCCTTGATATGCGCTATACCTATAGTTGTAAAGAATGTGTGGTTAAAATTTCATAAGCATCGGTTCAGTAGTTTCAAAGATTTTATCAACAAGCCGTCGAAAAACGTTGTTTCGAGAGAAACGCGTTTAAAGTTTGTTTGGGTTACATAAATACATAAATTAAAAAAAATGTATTTCAAAAGTGTATTCATTAAGGGGTTACCCCCACTTGCGATTTTGAAAAAATCGATTTTTTTTTATTGCTTTTTTTTTAAGTATAAGTATCTGAGAATATGTCCTGAAAATTTCAAGTCGATCCGAACAAAATTGACTGAGATATGAGCGTTGAAAGAGAAGAATCCGCGTTGAAAGAGCATTGAAAGAGAAACTTTAAACGCGTTTTTCTTAAAATGGCATTTCTGAAGTCGGTGACCAAGATTACTCGAACACTAATGAACTGATCTTCTTGAAATTTTGCAGGCTTATTTAATACATAAAAATGTAGTCTTTAATCGTTCGATTTTTTTTTTTTCGAAAAAAATGGCCGTTTTATAGCCAAAAAACGGCCGTTTTTTTCGTTAAAATCGAACCATTAACTTTGACTGTCCGCCATTTTGTGAAAAATGAATATTTTTTAAAATCCTTCGATTAAACACTAGTTTATACTTATATTTGACTAAATCCATCCGCATTTTTTTTTTTCAGATGATCCACTTCGCCGCAATGTTGGTCGCCGCAAACCGTGTATATAAAAACATTATTTCATTGACGGCCATTTGCCACTAACCAATGTAATATTTTTCAATAAAAAAATTACTGAAAGTACTTCAAGATGTGTTCTTTGAGATGGTATATTGATCGATTAAAAAAGTTTTGTAGTTTTCTTTAAAAAAATTCATGAAAAAGGCCTTTTTTTGCGCTACAAGTGGGCGTAACGCCTTAAGTGTAACACCTTTTATATCAATATCTATAATGTAAACCTATCAAAAAATTCATAAAAATGAGACGACCCCTTAAAATATCAAAAGGAAGGTTTGCGCAAATTTTCAGCTCGTCCGGGGGGGGGGGGGGGGGGGGGACAGAACCTTACCCACATTTTCCATGTATTGATCAATTTTACGTTGATAAAAGTTTGTTTGTGTTGCACTGCAACTTCATCGCCCCGCATGACACGATGGCTGATATATTCTACTACGAAGCTGTGACGAACAAACGAATGTGACGCAACTATGAGGGTTTACAGTGGTTGTGGAACTCGAAAAATGGGAAAATGGTGCGAGGATCGCCGATCCCGCAATTCGTCTCGGAATACCTTGTACATTTGGGGCCCGGAAGCTAAAATCGATGCGCGCGGACGCTAAATATCTCTTCGACAATTGAATTCCAGGTATCCCATCCGGAATCGCCGGAATATCACGTAATATGGCACTCTGCCGAATCATAATCATTAACGTGCGATTTTCCTCGAGAATCGTTCGCGTATACGTGTACCATGAAATTGACGAAAGCGATTGTCACTACAGTCCACCGACCGAAATTATATCGTGTGAACCAGACGAGTTTATTGCACCATTCATGTGTCTGTGTATGTATATATCACAGCTGAAGGTTATTATTATTATTATTATTGTTATTATTATTATTACAATATTATATTATTTTACTTTTACAATATTATATTATATCATTATTATTGTAACTGAATTATTATTATTATTATTATATAATTAAGACAGTTCTACAAATGTCAACATCGTAGAGACTCATGAAGGCGTCTGCATAAGCTCAACATGGCGAAAATACGATTTATTACCTACTTTTATAGCCCAGGGTCTTAACGTGAATTTGCATAAAAGATATTTTTATAAAAATTCCAAAAATAGACCGAGTTATGATGATTTTTGTCAAGGGGCAGATCGCCCACTGCGCTACTCTGCACCGCTCCGCTGTGAGTCACATTTTTCTCGAAACTGCTTTTCGAACCGGCTTGTACCATTTTCTATCGTACAACCAAATGTTTTTTCCTACGTTTATCCATTTTTTGATAAAAATTTATTAGAGCTCGTTTTTTTTTCGAAAATCCGACTTTTTTTCTACAGCTTGCGATTTACGTAATTTTCAAAATTTCGAAAAACTATCCGGTCGTACGGAAGTTTTATTATTATACGGAAAGTATATTTTTTTTATTTTTCGTTTCGGATCATCCTAGCTGGCAGAACCACCTACGACGATTGGCAGCAACGGCGGCGCATTGTTCAAATAATAATAACGTAATTGTTTATCAATATTTATCAGTTAAAAAAACGCCATCTTGGCAAGACTGTGTATTGGTAGTGGGAAAAATCCTTTGAAAAGTCTCTTGGGCCCTAAGCTTATGCAAACGCATTGGTGAATTTACGAATACGCGTGCACCATCCCGAAAACCATATAATGTATGACGTTGAAGTTTGCATCGTTGGAATGCAACGAAAATTAAACCTCGCCAATTGCTCAATTTTTTTCACCCGTTTAGGCTCTGAAAATCACGCAAACGTATTCACGTATTCTATGTACAGATTTACGACTTCAATTTGCAAAAAAAAAAAGCTTTTAATAATAAAACAAACAAAGAAATGAAAAATGCGTTTTGAAAAATCGTTGCATTCCAGCAATGCAAACGTCAACCTCATTATAATGTAACGTCGGAACTGTGTGAAATGTCGAATAAAAATGCCCCGGTAATTCGGCTCCATCGATCGATTCACTAATCTTCATACCGTACGATCAAGCTAGCAAACGCGAAATGGTAAATTTCATCTTGGAAACCGGGCGAGCAATTTTAATGAAGCAGGATGAATGTCCCAGTTCCAGATGCGTTGAAGCGATTTAGCTGGGTCTCGGCTTGGGAAGAACTCACCTTCGCGAATCGACACAACGGACTGTTCACTATGAGCCAACGATCTACTAATAATCGGATAAATTTGTCCCTCATTCATCTTACATTATTAATCTCGATTATCGTGACTTGGTACGGCAATCTTTGAAAAATAAGTATTGTTTTATATAATTTCATTATTTTTTTCATTATTATGATAATAATTCATCAATTATCATTATTATTATCGTCATTGCTACGTTATTATTATCGCAGTTGTTAATGTGTGGCCGACTTCGAAAAATATAAATAACCGAAATGTCGTTGATAACAAAAACAAAACATTGATGAGATATGGGACAATAAATTTGCAGCAAACGCGAGAGAATACAACAAAATTGTCGATAAATGAAACGAATGATTAAATCATAAATAATTCACCGTCAAAATTCAGGCTCGAGATCAAAGGGGTCAGCGGGAGAGGGCGGCCGCGCTCTCTCGAAAGAGAGGGTTACTGGGTATATGTAACGCACGTACGGGTAAATCGTGGAGAGAAGAGAACGCCCAGACGCCACGTATAAATTTTGTAACAAGCTCGAGAGCTTGTGCGAGAGCCCGCGAGCATATATATATATATATATATATATATATACACCTCGGCTGTGCGGCACTGCGGGTACTCCCTCACTTTCGTCCATTCTCAACGCAACGATATATATTTCGATAAATATAGAAGCCCGAGAAGGAGCCTCGTGCGAGAGTTTCGGAATTTAAAGAGAGTAATTAAAAATCGCGTGAGGTGCGCACGACTAACACGGAACATCACTTAAGTGTCCGCCTTCGATTTTGTTGAAACTCATATATGTGATAAAGTATTGAAAACTATTAGACACGTATTTTTTTTAGCCGCGGAAAAACGTTTTTAAGGGGGAAATCGCCCCTTAAAGAAACGTATGTCAAGGGGTGGTTTTGCAGTTTTACCCATAAGCAGTTCAACGATCTGAGTAAAATAAAAACCAGAATTCTTCTAATGTAAAGCGATGAAAAATCCACTATAAAATAATTGAAAATAATTAAATTAAGGGGTTACACGCCTTTCTTTGAAGGGTGGTTTCCCCCGCTGAAACCGTTTTTCCGCAAATAAAAAAAATACGTGTCCAATAGTTTTCAATGCTTTATCACATATATGAGTTTCAAGAAATTCGACGGTGGATATTTAAGCGATGTTCCTTGTAAGCAATACACGACAAAAAATGTGTACGTGTGTCCGTATAGAGGAAGACTTGGTGGGGAGAAAATGTTGGGGGTTGTAAACATATATATAGCATTAATATAACGATCCGAAACGCGAAAATGTTGCTCATTAGCCCAACAAGGGATGTTTTATTTTTAAGGCGGGACACCACTGTGACGGGTGGAAAATCGGTCTTTTTGCATTTTCTCAAAGTATACATATTCGAGAATATTTGAAAAAATGTTTAAGTAAAAATATTGAAAATTGGCCAAGTTACCGACGATTTAGTGAGACCGGGTAGAGCAACGATTTACGTATACTAAGACTTTCAATCGTGTTTTTCTCAAAACGAAACTCTAGCTACAACCGTCCGATTTTCAATTTTGGAAAACCAATTTTCCGCCTTCGCAGTAGCTATCGTTGTAGCTAGTCATTCTTTCATGTACTGTTTTTCAAGCCCCCGAATATCAATGAAAATTTCGCCAAAATCACACTTCTTTTTAAAACCCGCCATTTTGTAATTTTTATCCGAAAAACAACTAATTACAACGAAATCTACATTTATATTGATTATAAAACATTTTTATTTTTATTTTTCAGACCAACCATTATCGTGTTATCAATACAGCCGTTGCTCTATTATACCTCAATAACGATGTTAATTTTAATTCTTTTTTAAATTTAAATTTACGCGAAATAGTGTCAATGTATGTTTAGAAACATTCCTTCTATCTAAATCCCAAATAAATAATCTAGTGGACAAAAAAATCGGAAAGCACGACCTATTTTCGGCCCGTCACAGTGCTGTCCGCCCTTGATCCATTTGGCTCTTCCGCATCTGACTTCTTTTTTACGTCTTACTTTTCGTCTACACAAAAATGTAATTCTTCTATTTTCATTCCTGATGTCGCCCTACTGAATATGATATTCGAAAAAAAACGGTTTCTCGTTGAGTTTCACCGGTCCTTATGCCGTCCTTTTCGCACCGATTCTGAACCGCTCGAAAAAGTGCACTAGGCCGAGATCGCGAAGAGCAGAGTTGGAAGAAAAAAATGTTCGAAAAATTCCCTGACGAGCAGACGACATGTACACGCAATGTATGGTGCTGAAGTTGACAGCGTTGAAATGCAATGAAAATTCTTCTATATTTTTTTATTTCGTCATTTTTTTACCACCTCAACTCTTTGTTTCCCGATTTAGGTTGTGGATCCCTGAAAAGGATGTTCAAAAACGTTTGAATAATTTTTTGTAGCTTTAATGGTGTGAAAAAAAAATTGGACAATGCGAGAAAAATGTAATTTCGTTGCATCCCAACGATGCAAACTTCAATACCATCGCAATGTATCTGATAGTTGTCAGAATTAAATTACCAGATCATGATCTGGTTAAAAATACCAGAGCTAAAAGGGAACCGATACCTTGACCCGATGGAACCCAGATTTGTTTCGGATTACAGGCAAAAGCAGATCTTGTTAATCCTCACTCAGCGCCACGAGGAAGTTTGCGATCAGGATTTGAAGAAAACAAAATCGATAATCTACTTATTTTTGTGCTTGGTATTGCTTTGTGAATTTTTCCGCGTTTTGTGACATTGAGGCAGGCATGAAACTTGAGAAAGACGAAAAAACTCGTGGAGGTCTTGAGGAGAAACCATTTCTACTGGGAGAAACCTGAGCGTAATTTCTTCTCATCCATCCACCGAGCAGCAACGCCACCAGCAACACATTTCCCTCTGCACCACACCCTCCTATTGTACTCGCTCGTCGAGCGAGCATAATCTTTTTTTTATCATTCGCATCTCTCTCTCTCTCTCTCTCTCTCTCTCTCTCTCTCTCTCTAGCCCTCTGGGACTGACGAGACTGAAAAAAGCATGAGCGAGATGGAAAGAAAGAGAGAAAGGCGGCTGATGCACCACGGATAATCGCACGATGAACGAGGACGGAGACGACGGGACGAGGAAAAAAATGAATATACGAGACAGAAAAAAAAATAATAACAATAATCGAGAAAAGCAGCGAATGGAGCGAAGATTTTTCCATCTCACTTCACGAAGCGAAAAACTGTTGAAGGGATTCGAATGCACCTGGCAAACATTTCTCATCGTCGCGTAATTGAATCGTCAAGAATACTTGCCTCCTGCGACTCGATCCCGAAGAAATCGAGTGAGGTGGGGTAAAATGAACCCCGACGAAAAATATTATCCCTGTAATTCGTGAATGTTTATGGAAACCCAGTTGCTCCTTCGAATCTCCGGCCTTCGTGGCTTGCACGGGACTCCTCTTTTTCTTCGGGGGAAACGAGACGCCCTGGCGAAAGGGCATATAGCAGTACGAAAGTTTCTCAAACATTTCTCATCGTCGCGCAATTCAGTGATCAAGACTACTTCCCTCTTGTGGCTCGATCCCGAAGAAATCGAGTGTGGTGGGGTAAAATGGACCCCGATGAAAATAATTAGCCCTGTAATTCGTCAATTTTTATGGAAACCCAGTTTCTCCTTTGAATCTTCGGCGTTTGTGGTTTGCACGGGATACCTCTTTTTCTTTGGGGGGAACGAGACGCCCTACCTCGAAAATGCATATAGCAGTACGAAAACGAGCAATCCTGCCTCACGAAAACCGTAGAGTCGTCAAAGTACCAAAGTAGACAAAGTATCAAAGTACCAAAGTACCAAAGTAGACCAAAAAAAATCCACCTTTTTATTCTTCCCTGATTGATGATTTTCCCTCCAATCTTCCGTATACGCCCTTTCACCTTTACCCCACTCTTTCCTCATGCTCATTTCCAGTTCCTGCGCAACCCCGCCGAGTGCCAGGCACAGCCGCTCTTCTCGAATGCACCACTGCATTTGCACGAGGGCATAGGGAAACTGCGAAATACCGATCCACGTATAAGCCCACGTCGACGCCGGTCCACCATGTATCATGAACCATCGATACCCAACGATTGGACAATTCAAGAATACATTTTTTCGCTAACCTCAAGCAGGTGGTCCATATTGCCCCACCTCGGGCGATTCCACGCAAAATCAAGTGGGCGCTCGTGTACGTTCTTTCGTGTAGGTAGAATCACCTAAATTTGCATTCAACGTGGAGAATACTGAAACATCGTACATAATCGCTTTCGCGTATAAATCGACCGATGCTCTGGTCTGCATCGTCCTCGTTGTATTGTAGATACTGAGAGTGAGTGAGAGAGATTGAGAGAGGGTTGCAGAGCACGCGCATGAAAGAGGGACCACAAGAGGGAGGATGAGTGGCGGAGGGGCCGTGGAGAAAACGAAAGGGACGTTGATAGAGGGAGACTAAATCTCCGCGCTGCATGCGCCGTATGTTTTTTGATAGAGAGAAAGAAGAGCGCTGTCGTCCCCCGGCTCTTAGTCAGTGTCAGAGCGCGAGAGGATCTCTCTCGGCCGAGCACGGAGCGACTAACCCGTGGGAAGAACCAGCCCGAGGAGGTTGAAAGAGGGTTGTGTTTTCCCTCGACCGAGAAAACGCGCAATGCACTCCGAGCGGTAGATATAGGCTTTGCTGAACGCGACGACGATGAACAAAAAAAACCCTCCCGAGAGAAGGAAAAAAAAACAATCAACAAGACGCCGAGGAGAAGAATGGGAACGAGGTGAAACGAGGGAGATGGACACAAAGCCAAATCATTCTCGTCCGAGATATTGCCGCGAATGTCTTATCTTCAAACATTTAAAAAAAACACAAGGAGAGAAAGAAAAATAACAAAATCAAGAGCAAGGTATATTTTACGATGATCTTGAAGTTTGCTTCGTTGGAATGCAACGAAAATTAATTCTGTTTAATTGAAACATTTCTTTTTCAATTAACCCTCAAAGTGTGAAGGGGTTTTTGGCACCTTCAAAGTGTGAAGGGGGGTCGTTTTCGGCGGCGCGCTACCAAGCACACAATTGTTGATGAAAAAATCTGTAAAAATTCACGGTTCATCCTTAGGATGTCCTTTCGAAGTACGAACAAGAATTTTTCGGATATTGTTATTTTTAATATGTTTTTTTTTGACAAATATAAAGCAATGCGCGGAAAAAACACTTTTTTTTAAATTGTCGTTTGAACAATAGTGACGTGAACGAGATTTAAAAATCGGTTATTTAACGGAAAAATGTTGCTCTTTAAGAAAAAAATATGCCATCAATGTAGAATTGAACCAGATACCCTATTTGATTACGGGAACATGGGTATATTTTTACGAGGTAAAAGTGAGGTATCGAAGGGAAAAAAGCGCTCAACGTCAAAGATACATGTAGAAAAATGGTTATTTTTTATTAATGTTATTTGTAGAATGTTTTCGGACTCCTCGTAACAATACTGCATGGACGCACGGCTCCGTAAATCGTAAATTTCATTTGGCGTTCTCGTCTCCATAGCTGTGAAATGGAGTAGAATGTTTCTTTATTTAAAAAAAGGAAAAAAATGTTTCGTATTTTGTACAGCAATAAACTCAAAAAGAAACAAAATTTTTTTATTTTTTTATTTTTTAATTTTTGAAAATTGAAAAAAAAATCCACGTATTTCTCACAGCTTATTATGTTTAAATATGTATAAAAACCGAAAAAAATCGTCAAAAAAACTGACTTTCACTTACGTAAAGTGTGAAGGGGGGTCGAATTTGACCCTGCTCTGATTTGATCTCGTGCTCGTTCCTCGTAAAACAGACTGATGCAGCTGGCATTGTGCACACATATACCTACCTACCCCTACTTTTCCGTAGGGGTAGGTAGGTATATGTAACTACCGGCAAGTCGCCGGTGTTAGAGAAATTTGAACAAGTAATTTGGGCCCGGACACATTCGACCCCCCTCACACTTTGAGGGTTATATCATTAGAGGTTTACGGGTTTTCGATAATAATAAAAACAGAGAGATGAAAAATTGTGAAAAAAATCGTTGCATTTCAACGATGCAAATTTCGTTATATTTTGCGGCCGAAAGAGCGGGACAACGAGACCGCGAATTATAATTCGAGAAAAGAATTAAGGACCGTGTTCTATTGTAATTATATATCTTTCTATAGCGAGGTGTACTTATTTATTTATATATTCAATTTTCATTTATTTAGTAGTACTTTGCTTTAATCCTTGTACAACCTTTACAAGGGTGTTTACACGAATGCCCTTTTCTTCTCATTTACATGAATTATTTTACATTAGTTTTATTATGTGTATCCCAGTTGCTAGTTTCTCAAATTGTCGACCTAATTTAGCGGTGGCATTTTCGGCTGCGCTTCCGTTGTCCGGTCAATTTCTAACCCTTTCCTATTTTCTAATAACTGCTCCAGTTTATTTACTATTTCTTGGTTTAGTTTTCCCTTAACATTCGTACACTCGCAAATATGTCTCAAATTTTCCATTGCCCGCTTACATATTCTACATTAGGCGTCTAGATGTCCTTCTTTCATGGCACTGAAGTTTGCATCGTTGGGATGCAACGAAATGAATTTGTTTTCGTACTGGCCAATTTTTTTCATCACCATAAAGCTCCGAAAATCATTGAAATATTTTTAAACGTCCTTTTTAGGGGTCCACAATCTAAATCCAAAAAAGAGGTCGGATGGCGGACAAAATGACGAAATAAGAAAATATAGAAGAATTCGCGTTGCATTCCAACCATGCAAAATTGAACACCATCTTTTTTCCGTGCTTTTCCGACATTACCACACCATATCCTCGCCCACGTTTCTTTTAATTCTCCGCTGATCAACCTGTCCTCCCAATATTTTTCTACGTGCATACTCATTTTCCTACGTTTATATTTCTTGCAGTATGTTGACGCATCGATTTTGCTCCAATCGTATTGAATTTCTTGTATCAATTTTCATTTTCTTTCCATACGGTTTGCCAGATTGCCTCCTCACGTACGCTTTCCAATGCTTCTTTTATTTATTTTTCCCATTTTTATGGGGTACCATTTATAATTTCTCTTACTTCTTTCCTTAGCGATTGTTTTGGCCACCTACCTTCCCCCATCTTCATTATTTCAAGTAGATACCTTGCGGCGCTTTTCCATTTTCGACTTCCATGCCCCAATTTTTATTTATTCATTTATTTATATGGAGAAGAGTTAATCTTGATACACACATACATACATATATATATATATATATATATATATATATACAAAATGATGATAACTAATGATATATATATATATATCTTACTTATCATCATTTTGTATTGTATATATATATATATATATATATATATATATATATATGTATGAGTGTATCAAGATTAACTCTTCTCCATATAAATAAATGAATAAATAAAAATTGGGGCATGGAAGTCGAAAATGGAAAAGCGCCGCAAGGTATCTACTACTAATTATATATATATATATATATATATATATATATATATATATATATATATATATATATATATATATATATATATATATATTATATATTATATATGACAAAATAATGATAACAAAAATGTTTCAATCATTTTCGGAGCTTTAAAAACATGTGTGTGTGTAAATATATATACAGGGTGTCCCATTATAAATGAATAATCCTGCAACTGTCGATAGGTCAGATCATGTCTTGGTTTTGTTTTTTCGCATGCCATTGCTACAAATGATAACTTTTTTCAACCCAGTGTAAAAAAAAATACTCGTGGTTATTTGTTCTATCTAGAAAAGTCTTCTTTTTAACCTTATATGTTAAGGAACCTTCACGAAAAAGATCTAATGCAGAATTTTCATACAAAGCAATTCAAACATTTAACTTCGATAGCCTGCGGTGTAGAAAAAAGAAAGTACTACGCATATCGTGCCAATTACATTAAAAAGTTGCTTAGTTATTGTCGATTCCCATCATTTGTAGAAATGGAATGCGAAAAAACAAAAGCAGATGATTTTTGTTTTTTAATAACATAAAGCCCAAAATGTCGAAACCCGAGGGACTTTTACTAAACTGAAATTCCAGCATACAGTAGGATATGATCCGAGATATCGTCAGTTGCAGGATTATCCAGTCACAACAGGACACCCTGTATGTATAGTATGCACGAAGTATTTAGATCGACGAACTCTGCCCAATTGATAGTCGTTGATTTCTCACTGACCAGAAAGAGGAAGAGAGAGAGGGAAAGCGAGAGGGAGGTTAGGACGAAGTTCGTTTTCCAATTTCCCCCACAGGCTATGCGCTTCGCTGCGTATTAATTAAAATTAATAACATTCGCGTGTATATATATATATTATACGTGTGTGTACGTACGTATATATAGATTTGCACACGCACATGCGTAAAGCGATGTTCCTGTATGCGCGGCAAGGATGCGAGAGTTTACGAGCGAAGGAGATAAACTCTTGCGTAATGGAACGACAAAATCATTCCATTAACTATCCTGGCTTGTGCATAGCCGTACCACACGAGAGACAAGAGAGCAGTAAACGTAACGAGGCAGAGAGAGAAAAATCATCGGGCTTGATTTTTCGCACGATTGCAGTTCATCCGCGAGATTAAATTTGTATGTAAAATTTGGAATAATTGTCTTTTTCGCCTTTTTCGCTGAGGGCGACTCAGCACCGGTTGATTTAAGGGGCTATACCAGTGTGACACTTTAAAAAAATCGATTTTTTTTTTGCCTTTTTCGACAGTTTATACTTTCAAGAATATCATTATCATTTATATAATTTATATCAATATCACTTTATCTTGCAAAAATCGATAGTTAAATATTTAAACGCGTTTTTCTCGAAATGAGATTTTTCAAATTTCCTGGCATTGTAACTCAAAGAGCAATTATCCGATTGACTTGAAATTTGAACTGAGTACTCTTGAATATATTTACTCGACAATGACGTGGGATATTTTTGATTGGATGAAAATTGACGATTTTGCATTGAAAAAAACGACCATTTTATAGGCAAGAAAACCGACTTTTTTCATAACGACGCCATTTTGTTGGATTTTGATTTTTTTTCGAAAATCCTACGTCATTGTGCAGGAAATACCTTCCAGTTTAAGGACATTTTTTCCTTTTTCGGTTTCAGCTACTCAATCGGCCGGAATCATGTCAGCAGTGGAGGAACTTTTTTTTGTCGACTCCGAACGCACAAGTCGCTTGGATCTCAATATTTTTCTATGAAAAAATTATGTAATATAGGCCAAATATATTTGGCTAATATTCTTAATTTTCCGAAACATTTAATTGAGTGCTTTTCTTCCAAAAAATGTCCGAATATCACCTAAATTTTCAGCGTTCACACTGGTATAGCCCCTTCATTTTTCGGTCGACTCCCCTCCACTCTCTCTCTCTCTCTCTCTCTCTCTCTCTCTCTCTCTCTCTCTCTCTCTCTCTCTCTCTCTCTCTCTCTCTCTCTCTCTCTCTCTCTCTCGCTCGACATTTTTAACACCTATATATTCGGTCGTAAATCGGTCAAATTTACGAAACGTTTTCGACAAAAAAGGAGAGACAGGTGAAAAAAAACAGTACATCCCACGCTACACGGAACACTCCGTGGGTATAATTAATCTCGCTCTCTTCACTTTGACTCAACGACTGCACAGCCAGACGTGAATTTTCGCCGGATTTAAAGTCGTGAATAAATCGCATCAAAAGTGTAAATAAATCGCATCAAAAGTGTGAATAAATCGCATCAAAAGTCTCAACCTACGGATCGGCGGTAACGAATTTTCTTTGCGAAAACAATCTTGTCCGCGCGAACTGGCATCAATTGGAATGCTAATTAACCGCGTGGATTTTAGGCACGATAGCACCTCGACGTTGCTACCGCGGCTGGCGTTCCTTCCGCCTCAATTCTTTCGACACGACGTCCGTTCTCGCTAATCTCCGATTCCATTTTTCTCAAGACTGCTGTGAGCTTCACTCGTTACGGGGGAAAAAACACTTTCGTTCGAGGATTCGTTTTTTGTTTTCGGCTTCGGATTTCGGCGACTTACCGATTTTCCGCTTGGACGAAACTCTGCACTGATCAGCCGAGGTCTCCGGACGCGAACACACTCGGCGAAAATCACACTCTTGTTGCGTAGCGTTGCAAAAGAAATAATAAACACGTATACCGGAAACGCGAAAAAAGGGTGAGACGATTGGGTCGAGGCGACACGAGATAGTTGTCACTCGTGGATAAACTCGTTGGAAACGAAAGATCAGAAGTGACGGGGGGATTACCGAAAACGATGTGCAGCCCGCCGCATCCAAAATGCAACTTGAACCGTAGCCCGCGCTTCGTTCGCTCGCCGAACAAAACACACGAGGTTCGCGAGGTGGAGGGGCTGACGTTTTCCACCACGCGAGCACACTCTCCGAGCGGTTTTAGCCGGTAGGCCGGCGCGGTGATCACCGCCAGATGGCAGGCGTGGCCGGGCGCACGCTGGACGTCGGCACAACAAAACACTGCTGTCACGGAGATAATGCAGAGCGTACGGAAATGATCGCGTTTGAGTGTATCGCTCGGGGACTCGGACGGTAAGGATGCAATTCGTGCGAACGAGCTTTGAGAGTCTCACGCGAGATGGCGTCATGTCGGAAAAGAAAATTCGTGATAAAGGGAGGAACGCTTTACCCCCTCGAGACGACGGTACGTGTTTTTTTTTCGACAAAAGTTCCGAGAGGAAAATACCGGAATTTTTGCGATACACATCTGCAAAAAGTCAGGATATTATATTCCCCAAACGCTTAAGGGGTTAGGCCACAGTAACAGGGATAAAATCGTGTGCGAAAATAATTTTTTTTCGTATGAAAAAGTGCTTTTACTCATAAAATTAATTACACATTTATTTAGTATGAATATCACGCTGTTAGAAAAAATATATATATTTTCTTTCGATGTACAAAATGGCCGACTACTAAAATTTTCTTTTTAGGCGCTCCGCGGCGTGACATTTAGCATCCACAATTTTATTACCCAGAACAAAAAAAAACAAAAATTCTCGTCAATCTACATTAGAATACCTAGAGAAGTACGTACGGAATTTTAAAAAATATTCTTTTATTCAAAAGTTGTAGATATTTGAATTGAGTTGTAGGTATTTTAATGAATTTTCAGTGAAAAACTTCGTATAAAACTGCTCATAAAAGGAAAAGTTTTCGAGTAATAAAAAATTCCGTACGTACTTCTATGCGAACTGCAATTAGGAACATAACTTTTAAATTTAAAGTAAATGGAGTGAAAATTTGTTGAAGTTATTTGTCACGACAATTGAAAAAAAGCTGTTTCGAGAAAAACGCGTTTAAAGTTTTAGGTAGTCTATGGCCGTGCCAGAGGTGGGCTTGCGTTATACGCTCAAAGTCGCTCAAAGTCATACGCATTCTTATGATGATAAAAAACCGTTTTAGCGAGAGAAAAAATCGATTTTTTGACAATTCTACTGTGGCCTTACCCCTTAAGGATCCTAGTTCAATTTTCTCATTGATATCGTGGTGGAGGGTTGTCAAACAAACTATAAAATATATACAGTGACTGACGAAACGTAATAAATTGTAATTCATAAAAGTAAGCGGAAATATATTTATAGTCGTATTATTATATTCATTCTCGTAAGTTACGGTTCGCGGCCGGATGGATGATTGGCTTGTTTTTGGGGATAATGCTTTATTGCTTGATGAAAGTATGAGAATTAATATAAAAATACGAATATAAATATATTTCCGCTTACTATTATGAATTATAATTTATTTGGCATAAGGACGGGTGTGTGTAAAGCGTAAACAATTTTTTAGAAGATAAATAAGTTGTAATTCAGATTTATTATTACATTTAAATTGACGTATAAACTAAAAAAATAAGCGATCAGAGTGCGCGATACATTTTTTTGTAAACATTAATAACGCAGAGAATCAAGATTTCAATAAGCATTGAAATCATATAAAAGGCTCGCGCGAGTCGTGCTCATTGCGTTTTTCCTCGAAGCCTTCGTTTCGGCTTGGTCGCACATGAACGTGCTCAGCGTCTATGCATTAGTATAGCTGCCGAAGGCGCGGTCGGGAAACTTCGGCGCGCTCGGCTCTTTCCGAAAATGTCCGAGCCACGATCTTACATACAGGTCTGACAACGGCGGTAGTGGGGGTAGGCACCCTTAGCGGTTTTGTTTTTTATTCCGATTTCTGCCGCTTGGTGCTCGACGACAAGGGGAAGTAGTGGTGCGACGAAGAAAGAAATAGCTCTTCTGTTCTTTTCCCTCCTGAACGTAACGCATGCGCCGTTTGCCCTAACTTAATTTACCGTACTGTCGTGTAAACTGCATATTATACGAAACCAATAAAAAAATATGTTGATTAAAAAAAAGATGACTACTTTCATCGAAAGAAAACTGAAAACTTTTTGAATACATTAATTCATACCAGCACATATTACGACCATTTACATCCTTTTTTCTCCAATGTCTCACAATACATCGTTCTTTGAAATATTTTTCGCACACGTACTGAGACTCAGTCCTGGAATAGCATCGAGCCATTTTTGTATTGTTCGACGTTTCTGGGCACGCGAAACACGGAGCTTTTTTGCTTACAATTTTTGTACCCCGTTTTACAAGAGCGAACCGCGCAACCCTTAGGCATTTCGCATTTTTTTTTGCAAACACTACCAAAAAAATCACACTTATGCGTAAAAACACGAAAAAAATGTATCACGGTAAATCGCGTAGAACCTTCTGGTATATGATCGCAAATAAAGGTTATTTCGACAATCGCGCCACAAAAACATACGTAAACACCGTGGGCCCATTCGCCGGTAAGGGGTAAGGGGGAGACTACTCCCCTTTGCTAGTAGCGACGCGTAGCGGCACCTAGTGAATCGAAAAGTGAAGCCGATAAGCGTGCCTACCCCCACCACGAAAATTTAGCTTCGTTGCAAGACCTGTATGTAAGACCGTGGTCCGAGCGTCGCTCGCTCACGGACACGCGCTACTATTATTGTGTGATGAGGGGGTAATAGAGGGGGGTAACTTTTGCGCGCGATCTGGCTGCACTGTCTGGTATATATCATTTTACATCTCTCTCGCACGCAGCCTACTTCTCAAGTATCATTCTGCCTCATGCACAGCTCACTTCTCATTGTTTACTTGTTCTGTCTCTGTCACACGCAGCTCACTTCTCGAGGTCTTAGCAATAGTGGCGCCGTCCCTGTTTGACCACATTTTTGTAGCCACTTTTTTCAAGTCTCGCCATAAAAGATCGGACTCCTCCCACTCTAGCCTCCCTGGCTCCCAAGAAGACTAGAGGTAATGGCCTCTGCACACTGCGCTCGATTAGCGATGAGCGATATCCAATGAGAGACGATCGTCGCGAGCCTCCTCGCGACGTTGTTCACGGAGTTGACCAAGTTTCTGCTTTCGTCGCTCGCGACAAGCTACAACGCGCCAGCAGACGACATTTTTCAGCCATTCTATAATCGTCTCTATTCAACACAATCGTTGATTGTGTTTAAGGGCGGTATTCATAGTCAGATCTTAAGACAATCGTCAACTGAGATGGTCTCAGAACGTGTCTCAAGATAGCGCTGTAGTTCCATAGTCGGTAAATAAGATGCGACAAATAAGATAGTCTTAACGAAGATCATCTCATAAAACTCTTGCTTATTCCAAGTTTCATAGTCCAGTCTTGTTCAAAATAAGCAATGTCTCAATAGTGCAAGGTTTCATAGTCAATTATGAATGCTTATTTGGAGAAATAGACCGTAAATAAGATGGTCTTGACCAAGACGTGGTTCGAGTCGTCTTAAGCAGCGTCTCATTTATCTCTCGCATATCAAAAGCTGTATGCAGATGTACAAACTGACTTTCAAAAAAAGTGCCCTTAATTAATCAACGAAATTCGGAATGTACAAAACCGGTGTTTTCGTATTGTTGGACTGTGGTGACATTATATAAAATAAACGAGTACAAGTTGTTATGTGGTACATGTGAAAGTGGTAATTGAGGTTAGAAATGCAGTGAATAAGTAAATCGGGAATTTCGGACTACGCAATCAATCGAATTATTGCAATGTCCCATTTCAACGATTTGCTGAATCTGTATAATACGGATAACATGGATTATACGGATTCGGACGAATCATCTGAAGAAGAAAATGTTCAACAAGTCCCGCGTACTCCAAAACGATACATACGAGACGGCCAGAATCCATTCGAGTTCTATGGCGAAACTGAATTTAAACGACGTTTTTGGTTTTCTAAGCATAGCATCATACATGGGATATTACCCAGGATCCGAAATAATTTACTTAAAGTGAATAATCGTGGACTACCAATTTCACCAGAATTTCAATTGTTAATTTGTCTGCGATTCTACGCTACGGCAAGTTTTCAGGTAAGTCTTGTTTCCGCAAACTGTACATCTAGTTTGGTGCTAACAAAAAATAATTCATAATATTATATTCGCTGGTTATAACAAGTAATTTATAGTTATACATTATTCTGTGCAGCTCGTCAATGCAGATTTGATATCTGTGTCAAATCAACAGTGTCAAGTATAATATTTAGGATTTCTACGTTACTTGCGGCTGAAATGTTCACCGTTATTAAAATGCCAATGTCAAAAGAAACTCGATTAGAAAATCGGCAACTTTTTCGGCAACTTGGAGCCAACAGAGACGGCATCGGTCTTCCTTAATATGCTTACCACTTAATATGCAGTACCACAATAGTCGTAGCGTGTGCTGTCTTGCACAATTTATCCCTTACTCTGGATAACATTCTTCCGGAAGAAGATCCAATCGACGAGGAAGAAGTAATCCCGGGTCAACCCCCACATTGGCAGCCTAGAGAGGGTTTCCTGATTCGAGAAGCTTTAATCGAGCGGCTCTTTCAATAAAAGAAAGAAGTTAAACGTGTAGATCAGTCGTTCGATCGGCAAATTCTTCCATTAGAGCATGATTTAAATGGTATTATTCTCGTTATACGAAGCGTCAGGAAGAAAAATCAGTTTCTGCTTCTCAGCGCTCTTTCTCGCACTCGCGCTCTTCGCGAGCGTTACGCGATGCCAAGTATAATAGATTTTTTAATTTCAAGAATGTATAATTTGCAGACGATTGCAAAATTAATAAATATATTTTGTCTGGGCTATGAATTATGTTATTGCATCCGGCATTATGACGCAATCCAATAATGTGTGAAAACATATATTGTTCTGATGTATATATATATATATTTATTTTATAACCGTATATCAGAACAAATTATAATATTATAACAAACATTTATAAAGTTCCCAATAAAATCAACGAAAGTATTAAGGATATCGTAGATGCTTTGGTTATATTATTAATATCTATATATTAGTCACGAACCTAAACAAATCTTTACTACAGTTGAATTATAATTGATAAAATAACTTATTAGTAACACTTAATTGAATTGTCCTTAAACCCGATAAAACAAAACCTATACATCGTTTTTTTCTTTGGCAAGTAAAAATTCTGCTAGTTCGGATTCAGCTTTGGCTTTTCTCAATTCGAATTCATATTTTTCGATTTGCAATTCATGTATCCTGCTTAAATGACGTTCTGTCATTTTTGCAACCTTCATTTCATGATTTTGTTTTATCTGAAACAAGAGTTGGTCTTGCTGACAGAGCGCCGCAATCCTATGCAGTTTTTCGGCCTCTCGTGATATTTTTCTGTTGGCAGATGACGCGATAGACACAGACTTCTTTCTTGGATGTTGTTTAATATCCGCTCCGTACTTCTCTCGACGGTGCGCAGGGATTACTGGAATAATACAAATTATCCATTTATATGTAATTATAAAATGATTGCACTTTTGTACTAACATTCGTAACTAGTGAATCATTTCACTTATTTATTTTACCTTGATTGATTTCACTTGAACATCCAGATGCGTGCACGTCCTCGCCTTCGCAATCGTCTTGAGTTTCCATCAATAAAGCTTCATCTAAATACTCTTCATCGGTTACACTTCCATTATTTCGCTGCTTCATAACTTTGGTCAAGTAATCTGCAACTAAAAAACACCATGCACTTTTTATATATACTATATTATACATCGCATTTTGGTTACTTTGCCAGATATCATGTCTTTATAATTTATAAATTGCACGTCTTTATTAGTGGATTTAAATTATATAACTAATTAGGGAAACATTGTGAAACATCGTTGATCTATTAATTTGTTACCATCTATTATATCTAGGTACGAGTAATGTCGGATGAGTAAAAAGCTTAATTACCCTCTTCATCTTCAACGACTATATTTGATGAAAAATCTGTCGGTGCCACATCTATTAAATGAGGAACGATCATGCCTACTTCTGGGTCGAGTTCAGCAGGAGGCAATGGCGGACCAGTTGCCATACAAGCCTGCTTCTCTTTAGTCAAGGCATCTCGTTGGATGTGCTTGAGATTGATCCACATTTTATTCAATTGGTCCATTGTTCTCTGAGGAAATTCGAACTCAAGTATAATTAGGAAATTTGTTGCGTTCGTCGTGACTTAAAAATAAAACATTTATGAAGTAAAAGATTATTTCACTTACCGTGTGTACAACTTCTTTCGAATTGTTGTATTTTTCTGTATTTTTTTCCCACGCGACTTTTTTCTTTTTTAGCGTTGATGCATCACTTTTCTTGGCTTCTATGATGTCTTTCTGTTCACTTATAAAATTCAGCAATAATTTCCGTTCAAGCGGGGTGTAATGCTTGCTTTTCGAGGTCATTTTGGATTTCGATTTCGTTATTATTCAAAAATAATTATTCGAGTACAATAGACAAAGCAATTGCTGAGACCTTATTCACTTTGACATTTATCAAATTTCACATATGGCGGCTCGTAAAACCGCGTTCTCATCTATGATTGGTCGATACAACGGTAAATTTCCGATATTACCCGAACGCCGAACAAGCACGGTCTCAAGCAAATGCTTTGTCAAGACGGCTTCCGTTCAAATAAGACCATCTTCAGCAGCGCCGTCTTCACGAAGATCATCTTATTTCGGAACTATGAAATATACGTCATCTTAAGAACGCCGCGGTCTAATGAGATCGTCTTGGCGAAGACGATCTTGAAGTGCATTTGAGATCTGACTATGAATACCGCCCTAAATGTCAAGAGACGTGCGACCGGCTTGACCAGAAATATTGTAAGGACATGGCACTGAATGTCTCGAGCGCTAACGTTATTCCAAGAATTGTTCCGCTGGAACGTTTTCAATCATTTTTTTATTTTCAAAGTCCTTTCACTAAGGAATTTATGGAGTAAATCGAAACCTGACAGCAATTTACCACTGCTATATATTTTTTTCTTCTATTTAATAACACACATTAGGTTTATTTGTATAATTTTTCAGTTCTTCGCGCACTTCAGCATAGATAATTTTTCAAGTAACCTTGCATTCCGCTATTAACGCATCGCTCGTCGCTCGAGACGCTCATCGCTCGCAGTGTGAATGTGGGGAAAAACATTTTCACGAACCCGTCTCTGATCGCTCACTGCTCATCGCTCATCGTAAGATGAGAAGGGTGGCGCTGCTCTCCAACAGAACCGAATTGAAGTCAGCAACAAACCAATGCCGTACGATATGCAGGAAGAGCACCCTTTGCTACTTCAAATGAAGAGGTAATTTAATCAAATTAATTGTGAAACCAGTGGGTGAAGGAATTTTCTATATAGATAGATATAATCCTTATATAGATAATATAGATTGTTTTGGAGAATAACAACGGAATATGGAAGTTTAGTCAATGTGTTTTTTTTTTTCGTTGCGGAAGCAGTAAAAATACAAATAAAGGCTAATAACGAAATACAGAAATTAAGTCAATGTTTTTTTTTCGTTGCGGAAGCAGTAACAAACAAAATTTATTTCTAGATACAAGAATATTCATGAGAACTTTGAATCCAGACAAAACGTTTACAAATTATCACATATCATATTCGAGCATTACAATATGCTGTACAGATAAATAATAATAACGAAATACAGAAATTAAGTCAATATGTTTTTTTTTCGTTGCAGAAACACTAGCAAACAAAATTTATTTATAGACACAAGAAAATGCATAAGAATTTTGAATCCAGACAAAATTTTTACAAATTATCACACATCATATTCACATGTTATGATACACTGTACAGATACATCGATCTTACAGTTTTTAGTTTTTCCTATTGTCTTTTGTCTGCTATTCTGCTAGTCTCATCTTTTTAAGTTCTATCATTAATAGTTTCGTTAACAATTCGATGACCCCGGCTTTTTATTGTCGTTACGGAATCTTTAGATTCTTCACACGCCTGAGCCATTTATATCAAGCATCTAGAGTTATTTAGTGTATAAATTATTAGATAGAAATGTGGACAGGGTGTCATCTCCATACAGCGCCGTATAAATAAGACGATTTTTAGAGTCGTAATTATTTCGGTAACTTGACTTGAAATTTTACCAGTATACTGGGATGTCTTTTTACTTGATCATACACCTCTGAAGTAACTCTAGTGGCGCAGCCCTTGCGACGAGTTTTTGCTAAACTCAGATTGGTTTTCGTCTGGCAGTGCTGTATGCCGGTCGCGATTTTAATCAGGTGTTTGCATGAATGACAGTACCGCGTGTGATGTTTACGTTGTAAAAACAGAGTAAGCAAATATTATAAATTAATAAACGCGGTGGGTATTCGGTCGATTGAACGCGCCAATCGCAAATGTTGTGGTGAGGGTTGTCTTCACACGGAAACGACGAATCCGGAACTTCATTTTTATAGTTTTGCGAATCGACGTTGAGAAGGGCATCGTAAGGAATTGTGGATAAACGCCGTAAATCGAACGTAAGTTATATTATTTACGATGTAAATATGTAAGTACATTCCATTCACAATGTGAGATCTACAATCGATAATGCTTACTCGAGCCTAGCTCTCTCTTGTTTGTGCCGGTTTGACTTGAGGCCAAGTGTCACACCGACCGAGCGGCCATGAGTGCGACAGAGAGCTGATTTTCAGATTCCCCATTATTTCTGAAACGGTTGATTTTTGGGAAAAAAAGAAAAGAAAGACGTTCCGCTCTGTTGAACGACGAACAACCGCTTGCGCTTATTTTGCCTGAAATATGATCCGTCTAGGAGAAAACTCGGCTGTAGGATTTTTCCCGACTGGACGTGTGACACATGGCCTTAAGACGGAAGGACACCTCATCGCAGTCGGTATGGTAGAACAATTATAGATACCCAAAAATCTCTGAAACGGCTCTTCAGATCTCGTCGTAACTTTGCCAAACGACGTCAAATAGATAGACGAACAGCTGTCTGCCCCTCAAATTTTCTGAATCTGAGAAAAAAAAACGTAGATTGGCTTATCATACGCCAATCTACGTTTTTTAATACGTTCAACGTTTCAATACAAATAATTGTTCTATCATATTGACCGCGATAAGGTGTCATTCCAATCTAAGTTTTGCCGCCGGCAGTCGTTGCGCGGCGAGAGTGGTCCGATGTGGTCCGCCCGAGAGAGAACTTGGCACTAGGATTTTTACCGAGCGGACATGTGAGCCATGTCCTTAAATGAATTTTCAAGTGAGAAATTGTATCGAGATCATTGTTTTCTCTCGGTTGCCCGTTCATGCCGAGAATGCGGGTTAAAAAAATTAACGACGAAACGCGTTGAAAAATGGAACGCCGCAACGACCGTGGAAGGTTCAAAGAGAAATGTTGAACCTTTGCCGCGGTCGTTTTAGCGGTTTTTGTTCAACACTAAACATTACAGATAAGGCCGTATTATGAATGTTTTCCTATTCTTAATTAGCGTCATGGCTGAGTTGGCCGCGCGACGGATTAACGATACTTGCGGTCCGGATTCGAACCCTGGTGGATTGATTTTTAATCAACTTTTTTTCATCATTTTATATTTAAAAAATGTCGAACTTGCTCTCGCTTTAGCTACTCTCGCCTGTCCATGCATAATTTATGATATTTAATTAATATATGTTTATATATTTAAAAAGAGAGATTGCTACCATCCTTGTCCGTACCGTACTTGTCCGCCTCAGAGCCCGCACGTTGATATCTCAGCGTGCGGACTTTACGAATCATGAACTTTATCCGTGTGTACGTAAAAATTTAAAACTCTGTCTCACTTTGTACGATAATATTGTATTAGTTTATAAAAAAAGAAAAATGGAAAAATATATACTGTTGGGTAGTGTTTGATATGTGAAGTTTCAGTGGTGAATTTAATTTCGGAACGGAGTAAAAGATAGAATATTTTGACGGACTTCATTACTCTCGATAAAACATCGTTGATTTTCTTTTCGTAAAGTATCGACGATTAGGTGAAAATTGTGTTGCGTACTTCTTGTACCTCTCTATTTTTGTACCTCCATATATTCACCATCCAGTAATACAAATTATATTTGCTTTCGACATTCTATCGCATTTGACCAGTTGGAAGTTGAACTCTGTTTGCTTATTTGGGCGTTGGGCACTAATTGAGCGTTTTCCACTTAATACTTTCTCATCCTGTTACTATTTACAATCAATTCCATTATCTTCATTTAGTTCCTTGCAACTCTGATACAGGTTGCTATACAGAATAAAAGTGTTTCTTCTTTCAGGTGATTCGCGGTGACCATCATTAAAAAATTCAGTACACTCTTGTTTTCTCGCAACATTTATACACAAAAATCTGGTTGCTTGTATTTTCAATCGCTCATTGAGGCAATCGGGTGCTTGCCTATTACAGTTTTGCCTCTCTCATGTGAGGAATCACAACTTCCGGCAAGATAATTTAACCGTTCTCCGTTTGGTGCGTCTCGAAAATAGCTATCAACATTCGTGGTATAGCGCAAGCCGTGCCGTTCCGCGTATGCACGTGCAACAATTTACCTTTCGCTATTTTATACTTGATGTTTAATCTACGCGAGTGATAATCCGTGCAGTTGCTGCAACTCGATAGCTCACCGTAGCACTCTCTTCTCGGTAACCATCCTTCGATGTCAAATTCTCTGTGGTTCAAACACGAGGATCGACGTTTATAATTTCACGTTTTATCAGGATTAACGATGTATGGGAATTTCACATAAATACGATGAAAATTGAATGCATAAATTGGGCTCGATCTACCAAACCGTCGAAAAATTGTACGGCTTAATTTTCAGCACTTTGAAATGTGTTCTTAGGGTATGTTGTTTCACTCTCAGATATGATGGAAGGGCAACAAAAAAAATGGAATTTATTCGATTTCGAGAAAAGCTTCAGAACGTACAATTACTAATCATCAGTGCCAGAAACATAGATCTATGTTCTATGTTAGTGCGTTACGGGCAGATGGGAAAAAATAAATATATTAACGTGAATAATCATGCAGGTCCGTGGATCTCAAAAATAACAGCCACGTATAACCTAAAACCGAAATAGAAAAAATTGGAAAAAGGTCAGATTAGATTTGTAATAAAAAAGTAAATTTTTCGAAACTCCTTGTTCGATACTCTTACAAAGTCGCCGCCGTAAACAAACGATTTTAATGCACGATAGGTGTTTTTTTGACGAGCCATGAAAAATAATTGCATGGGCGTGAACGTAGTTCAAATTTAACGAGGCGAGAAGTTTTAATTTACTTATTATTCTCATTGGTTCAGCTACTTTTTCCACGGATAACGACTCGTCAAATTTTACTTTCAGGCTTGTCCTGTTTTATTGTTAGACGTCGGTGTAAACGTAAACATATTATTGAAAATATCATCATAAATTATTGAAATCGACACAATAGATCGGCGTGCAAGTGACATGAAGCTTGTTACAAAAGAAGAATAGAGAGAGAGTTCTAAGAATAGAGAGAGAGAATAAGGTTCGCTGAAGAAAATATTCTTTACTTTGATCGATTTATCGCTTTGGATTTGGAAACCCAAATCCAAAGCAACCAAATCGTAAACAAATCGGAACCCAAAACGGCCCAAACTCAAAACAAAAAACCCCAACAACCCAAAGCAAAGGAACTGTGCCGATATATCAGTTTTTAAGTAAGTTTTATTGCGTGGTGTAGTAGTGTATTGTTAGTAGTATTGGCGTACTATTTAGTCAGAAATTTCTCCAAATCATCTGAAATTTAAATTATTTTTTAGTTCCTTCCATAATTTTCTATACAATCTAATTTATATGAAATAGACTCCCTTCACGGCAAGTTGCGTCACATTATCGCCTGATCACGTCGGTCCTTCAGATGTACACTTTTTGTTTGAGTTGTACAGCCACATGACGGCGGGTTGAAATTTAGCAAAGGTCTTCACCATCGCTGTTACCTATTACAAATCAGAACGTATTGCAAAATAAGAACGTTTTCAACTTCTTACGATGAATATGTCTTATCCATAAAATAATTATCATTGTAATTAGAAATTCTCGTACAATTTGGCCTACTTGCGATGCATGCGCGTCTTCTCCTGATTGTTGTTGTTGTTGTTGGCGTTGAATGACTTACTTAAAAAGTGCCCTCTAATTGTTAGATAAAAGTCGATGACTTTACGTGTCATCTCCTTCTGATGATCTCTGGACCCAACCGTTGGGAGATGCTCTCGGGAACTCTCTCTAAGACAGTTATTTTGGTTTCTCAACTAATCCCCAATTCACCGACTACGTCCACCCGTATAGAAATTTGAGTCGGGAAAAAGTACTGTCCCTGATCTGCCTTCCCTAGATAACATCAGGCTCTGGTTGGGCCTCCCACCCTGGAATAGGTCCGCAATGTAATGGGTCTAAGGCTAGATCCCGATCCGCCGTTCTCTTTCTGGGGAACTGATCGGGAACGGGCCGGAGAACAAGCGGTAAATGGCCAGGAGAGTTGTAGGGAATTGATCGCAAAATTACCGGGAACAAACGAGGAAATTACAAATGACGTTTCGGCGTTTTTGGAATCCTTAAGGAGGTAGAATCGGGAGTGTATTCAATTTAGTATTTCGACAACATATTGTTTGTTGGTTATCTACTTGCTAAAGTAGTATATGAGTGCAAACATACGCTTGCTCGCATTTCCGGATAGGCAAAGACACAGAAAAACGCACACAGAGCATGAGAGCGAAAAGGGCCTAGAGTACAAAGGGTTGTTTAGCAAGTATCGCAAAATCATAACCGTTAGTGCACGCTGTAAGCATAGCACTTCTGTACGTGGTACAACTTACAGGACGAACTTATATCCTCGTACGATGGTACCTTGCTTACGCGAAGCGCTTCGCTTGTAGCCACTTGGCGGATTGTTGGCGAAATACGTTCAGGTAATGTCTTCTCGGCCAGAATATTGATATTTCCCAACATGGCGACAAGGCGTTCAAAATCCACGAATAATCTGCTTTACTTTTTTGCCTCGTAAAATAATTTGCCTATTCTTTATGCTCAAGTAATTAATTATCGCAGTCCCGGTTCTTATGGTAAGCATTGTTATCCTCGTCGATTATCATTGATGGAATGCATGCTAGTAATGATGGATAGAATTACAACAGATGTATTAGTTTCATCCCAATCAATTATAAATATCTTTGATGAGGTGAAAAGCAAAGTAGCTTTTATTGAGTTCTTAAAGACAGGCTCCACTTTTCAGAACATGTCAATGTTCTGGCCGGGCAGATATTACGTAAAGATGTCCTTGCTCGCATTGTATCCCGGCCAGAAGATTGTAATTTCCAAACATAGAGGGTAAGGCGTAAAAACGATTTTGCGATCTTCCCGGTTTGTTCCATGGGAGGGCCCGGTCAGGGAAATCAAACAAGGCAAGTCTGGTCAGGGCCGGACACAAGATAAGGAATGGCCGGTCACATTTCTGCACGGGCAAAGAGAGTCACTGGGGTAGAGAAGTCGGCCGTAACTCATCAATCCGACCATGGCCTCTGGGGTTATTTGATCGCTGTTCTCCGGTTTTTTCAGCGAGGTCTGACAATTAATGCACTTCACCGTGCGCATTTTTCTGACCAAGTATCCCGCCAGATATGTCTGTACCTCGTCCCTGAAATTGTGTATGTTGTACGAATGATCGAAAAGGTGAGACTGTGAGGAATGGCTGCGCGGTACGCAAGATTTATTTTCTTCATCCTCAAGATCTTGCGGTTCCTCAACAAATCTGCTCTCGATAATAGCATCAACCTTTTCGAGCCACCGTTTGCGTCGTTCGTTAGCGGCCACCAACGAGTCTCCAGTATGCATGAGACTTTGCAAAAGTTCGGGATCGCTAACATTTGAACCCCTCGCTGGTTTGACCAGTGAATAAGTACATAACAGGCGGAATACTTGTGGAAATAGTAACGGATCAGGATGATCATTGGCACTGCAAGATGATCGCATCATTCCGAAGAATCTCTGTAAAGAAATGGTATTCTTAAAAATGGAATGCTGAAAATATGCAGAAAACTACTTTTTCGCATGTTGATCTGTTCCAGCGGAGGCAAGCCATTTTTTTCGAAAATATGGGAACCAACATTTCAAGTTAAGAGAAAGGACTATATAGCACTGACTTCGTATTACTAACAGGAATTGAACACGCGAGCACAGATTAAGTTTCGCCTCACTTTAAGGTACGAAAGAGTCATATGACAATTCGCTTATGTACGCGGCATTGGATGTCAGTAAATTCGCTACAGTCATGGTAAATATGTTTGATGGAATACAATCATTGATTTTATGGCACATACTTTCAACGCATCCTGATCAAGGCGGGACGCCATTATGTAGTCGAAGCTACTCTCCTTGTCGAGGATTTCCAACGTCTCTAGTGTGGCGCCAATGGTTACTTGGAATGGTTACTGTCAACGTGCTTCGCGAAATCGGCAAATCAACGTTCCGCTCCATGGCCCCATGTTCCCATGCATGTAGCTTTACTGTATTGGGCAAAAAATCATGGATTTGGTACACGCAAGAGCCACATAAATCTTAGTATAAGGTGCACACATCAACACTTTTACGATGCAGACATATCAATTAACTCTTATTCGGCACACTGGGGTGGTTTGCACACCACGACCATATTTCATAGATTTTAATTACTTACACGTAGGGAAAGCGGGTTTAGCCTTTTCCATAGAAAAAAAAAGATGTTTTTTTGTCAAATCACGTTTTTTAATGTATTCGCCATTAAATTTTTTTGACATACTCAAACCAAATTTTCGGCTATATAACCTACACTACTGTGAAAAAGAAGCTTTCAAGAAGTACCAAAAAAATTGAATTTAAAATATTAAATAGTTTATTTGCAATAACGGGTTTTGTCGATGGGGTGTCACAACCCCAGTGTGCTGAGTACGCGTGACCACTGAAGTGTGCCGAATAAGGGTTAAGTAATCTAAGCGGGGAAGGTGGAATAACATGCGCGACTAAAACTCGTCTATGGACGAATAAATGTGACTAGCTGAAAAAGAACACTGTAAAGTCATCTTCCATGAACACCAATTAACACACTGCTTGGACATTGGATGTTGAAATCTATTGTTCGGGATGTAAGATTCGGATATTGGTGCATTATTGTAGCCTGAGAAAACAGTAAAAGTTAAAGATTACATGCAAAATAGAAGCTTGATAAGAAATGTCGGAAGAGTAGCAAGTGTTTTTGAAACAAACCACACGGATGCAGATCAACGTAATAAGCTCCGCTAAACAAACCCAAACACAAAAGCACAGCTTTATACGATCAAGTATAATAGGAACTTACGTGGTGGAGAAGTTTTTGGAATCGAATAAGCCAGCGGATCGATACATTTTCTTTGGGAAGTAACGATCACAGGCAACCGATCATTCGATTTCTGTAACGATTCACGTTAGTTTAATATAAATAAACCAGGTACGCTGTTTAATTTTCTTTTTAACCTAGAATATGATGAAATTTGAAGAGAGTCGACGAATATTGCGCTCTCGTAAAAACTTACTTATCGCAGCTTCAGTTTTCAAGTTCCTCAATAAAGATCCATGCCGTCCTCGGAAAGCATGATAAAAAAGCAATAATGAGAAATTACGTTTTCATGCGAAAATATATATATATATATATATATATATATATATATATATATTTTAACTACTTCCTATTTTTCATTTCTATACGATCATCTTTGGGTCGCCTGTAGAGCTGCTGAATAAATGTATTTGTACTTTTCCTTTTGTAACCCGATATTCTTCGAATCTCTAGGTCTCATCGTGAAATTAAAATTCGACGTTTCGATCATTAATGTGACTGGAACACATGCTGAGTAACCTGCAATCCCC
Organism: Ophion ellenae; assembly: GCA_963210295.1. NCBI lineage: Eukaryota > Metazoa > Arthropoda > Insecta > Hymenoptera > Ichneumonidae > Ophion > Ophion ellenae. The sequence goes on from OY723392.1 coordinate 43,542,021, forward strand.
CATGGAAATTTATATACGCAAAAATATACTGCAAATTTATGTTATTAATAATTGTAATATATGTGAAATGTATGCCATATATTGAAAATATATGTTGCATATATGTGCCAAATTCTAATTTCCGTAACGTTTCTATATATGAGATATATATGCGTGGTATATCAATGTATCATATATCAATGATATATGTAGCATTTACCCTGCATATATACCACATATATTTAGCATATATGTTGCATACACACTGCGTACATACCACATATATACCGCATAAATGGTACATATATGCGTAGCGTATCTATTTAGTGTTTATATGTAATAGCGTACTTTGACTGTAAGTTAAGTTTTGTTAAGTTTAAGTTTTAAGTTTTAATAAGTTTAACAGTAATAGTGTTTATACATAGCATATATTTTTGATATATTTTTCTGACAAAAAAATAGATTGAAAATATATCGAAAATATATGCGCCGTATATGTCTCATATATGCATCATATATAGTGTTTATAAGTAGCATATATGTTTTGGTCAGAAAAATATATCGAAAATATATGGGTCATATATGCGTCACATATTTGGTGCATATATACTGAATATATACGTATTATTCTATTTTTCGACACTATATATGCGACCGATATATATAGATGTAGCATATATTTTCTGCATATATTTTACATACATAAATTTCCATGGGGGATGTAACGTCAAACCGAGAAGAATGTGATATCGCAGCAAATGACTCCCACTATAATGTGGTTCAATTATTCATGTAAGCAATTATTATAGTCAACGTACCTTGGTGCCGTTCATCATCTGTCAACGAACATTTAACGGTAGTATTTGCTCAATTGACCAAAAAGAGGTTATAATTGAAATGTTGTTCTACCTTTCCTATGCGGGCTACTTCTCTCGTTGATAACAGGATATTAATTTGAATATATTTAAGTCAATCCAATTAAAACTAAATCGTTTAGGGACGTGTGGAAGAAGAAATTCAAAATACCTTTTTCCGTTTGTAACGATCGTCAACGTACATAGCATCGTACGGCGTCCGTGACATTATGGCTGTTATGACGTCGTCGATGCGCTTAAGGCGTTACCCCCACTTGTAGCGCAAAAAAAGGCCTTTTTCATGAATTTTTTAAAAGAAAACTACAAAACTTTTTTAATCGATCAATATACCATCTTAAAGAATACATCTTGAAGAACTTTCAGTAATTTTTTCATTGAAATATATTACATTGTTTAGGGGCAAATGGCCGTCAATGAAATAATTTTTTTATATACACGGTTTGCGGTGACCAACATTGCGGCGAAGTGGATCATCTGAAAAAAAAAATGCGGATGGATTTAGTCAAATATAAGTATAAACTAGTCTTTAATCGAAGGATTTTAAACAATATTCATTTTTCACAAAACGGCGGACAGTCAAAGTTAATGGTTCGATTTTAACGAAAAAAAACGGCCGTTTTTTGGCTATAAAACGGCCATTTTTTTCGAAAAAAAAAATCGAACGATTAAAGACTACATTTTTATGTATTAAATAAGCCTGCAAAATTTCAAGAAGATCGGTTCATTAGTGTTGGAGTAATCTTGGTCACCGACTTCAGAAATGCAATTTTGAGAAAAACGCGTTTAAAGTTTCAATTTCAGTTTACACGAAGAAAATATTTTTTTTTGTAAACTTACATAGAGTCATCTATTCCGGGCCCGTTTTTATAAATTCCAGTCTATTATATGAACGTTGTGAATGCCAGGTATACGACCCATTTCATCGAACAATGCATTGAAGGTCGGAGGGAGGGTCGAGCGCGCCAGACGGCAGACTACCCGGTCGTTTACACAACGGATTCTTCTCTTTCAACGCTCATATCTCAGTCAATTTCGTTCGGATCGACTTGAAATTTTCAGGACATATTCTCAGATACTTATAATTCAAAAAAATGCAATAAAAAAAATCGATTTTTTCAAAATCGCAAGTGGGGGTAACCCCTTAATAAACGGCTGAGTCGGCGCGGAGTCGTTTAGGGATGGACATCGGCCGTCATTCCCGTATATTGCCATAGCAACTCGAACAGACTCCGAAAATAGCTGGAAAGATTTATTAAACGTTTGAATTCCGTATTATTATGATCGACCATGTTTCACTGAAAATCCATTTTCTATGCAAATGGAATAATCATTTAATTCTAGTGGAACTCGTTTTTAATTGATTCTACGTCGTTCAATAGTACACTTATCGAAGATTCTTCGTTGCGTCATTAGGATGTGCCTTTTGAAACGGAAGGCGATTTGTGACGGAATTGTGGAATCTTCGTTACTTCCTATCGGACAAACGTCTGAAGAAGCTCAGGAATCATGTAACAAGTACGATAAAACATTCCGAGACGATTTTTCACGAAAATGTGACCGCATCAAGACATGGAAGACAATTTTTGCAGACTTTTAGCAACGTCAGATCCGATAATATCCAGTTTGCGAAAACTTCATTAATTGTAAGAGATGCTAAAATTATATCGATTAGAAATGAAAGAATGAAAGAAATATGTTATAAATGTTTATTGTGACTGTAATAATGATTAATTACTGTGTTCCAATCCTCTTTTTCGCAAATCTTCAAATGTCAACTGCCATTACATTTCCCATTTACTTTATTCACAATCATAATTTCCGCAATTTGACTTAATATTCATTATCAGAAACGTTGCAGACTCCTAAAACGTGAATTCCGTGCAAATCGAATTGACGTTCCACAAAGTAGCCGTCTACATCGAATCCACCATTTTGTTTTTGGGGATATTTTTAATTATTCGTAATCAGTGACCTCGAAAACCCCCGAGTCCAGACTTTCACCCGAATTGAATACGTTTTTCAAGAAATTTTGCGCCGTATTTTATCCGCCATTTTCGTTTTCTAAAAACTGACTTCGAATTCCTAAACGGCTACCCCGAAAACTCCCGAGCCTGGACTTTCATCCGAATTAAAAACGTTTTTGAAAAATATTTCCGCCGTATTGGATCCGTTGTTTTGTTTTTCTAAATTTTGACTTCGAATTCACAATCAGCGACCCCGAAAACCCCCGAGTACAGACTTTCACCCGAATTTAATACGTTTTTGACTTTTGGCCGGCTTTATGGTATTTGGGACCACTGTGCGATGGTGCGATATTCACATTCGCCGTTTGAATGTTTTTATTTGTAACTCTTGTGTTTCTTAAACGGAGTGTACTTTCGACAAGCGAAGACCGAATTTCGATCTAAAATTTGGCACATACCTTCATTTTAATATTTTAAGAGATACGCTCAAAGGATTTTTGGCGACGCGCCATAGCTTTCGAGATATCGATTTTTTTAAATTGTTTTTTACTGCCCTTCAACTATATCTATGGCTAACAGGTTCAGTTCTAGCTATATCTATATATGTTATTGCGCTCTCTGCGTTGTACGGATCTTCGTCAACCCTTCATCACCCAAAAAATACAATATCCAAAAAAATTCAAAACTATAAAACACCGAAAAATCTGAAATTAAAGAAAACAAAATCCTTTCTAAAAAAAAATTAACTAATAGATGAACTAAAAATGTATTACCCTTCGAAAAAATGAACTATGGAAAAACAAAAAACATGAATCAACGATGCTCTGTGGCTATCTCAATATTTCACGTACATACGCTTCCATATGTACATTAGCGGTAGTCGCGCCCACACCAGCATTCTACGCACCCCACGACCCCACATGCACATCCAAGATGACCCGGGCCCCCACTAGTTTTCCACGTACCTCACCATTCCACACGCACATCCAAGCTGACCCACGCTCACACCAGTGTTCTACGAACCCCAGGATTCGACACACACATGCGAAGTGCCCTGCACCCACACGAGTGTTCTACGTACCCCACGATTCCACACGCACATCCAAGGTGCCCTGCGCCCACACCAGTGTAACAGTATTACATGGACAAACTCACCATACATACCACAAGCACTCTCTCTGGACTGGGCAAAGATCGGTCAAGCCATGCGTTTCGGTCCTGGTACGTGGGGGGAGGGGGACCTGAAAGTTGGGGTATTTAGCGTTACGTAATTTGTGTACGCCCCATAATTTGTTTATAAAAACGAGAATAGTTTATGAATCCTAAAAATCTTTAGGAGCTAGCGTCCTCACGACGGAATTGAAGCTCTCATTTGAATACTGCGTGTACCCACCGAGGCCTTTTGTCAATAGGTCTTCAGTTGTTAGGTCAATGTGTATTTTTTTCTACAACGACTGGACTACTTAAATTACTTTAAATTGCTACTTTCACCGTCTAGGCTATTTCGTGCGTTTCGGGGCGCTCGGAGGCGCTTCGAAAAGTCAGTGGTAAACATTTTTTTTTCGCTCATAATACTTTCTGTATATCATTTTTGTGATGTCTATATATAATTTAAGCCAATAAAAGGTCAACATTTTCTTGCTCCTCATAACGCTTGCGCAGAACGGAGGGTATTCTTTCTTTATTTTCGATATATGAACTATCTCGGAGAAATCCGCAAATCAGTCCTGTTGTACCGACTGTAACAAGTAGGATCATCCGCTGCACCGACTGCGTAAAATTGGACAAATTCGCAGCCTCCCACGTTGGCCACCGCGAAAAACCGCCATGTCTAGTGAGAAAGTTCTTCAATACCTAATGCATGAAGGTACAGCATGATAGAGTATGATAGATACAGGAGAACAAACTGGGTATTGCAACTCGTCGCTAAAATGCCACATGTTAATGGTGGTCCCCCGGTCTTTCGAAGGTAATATGGAGGGAAGTACCGCCGTTCGTAAGACAAAAACTTAGTTCCTCATCTATCCACTGGAGGCGCTGTTACGTAGAGGTCTTGTAGGTATTGATATACAGCAATAGATAACCTCCTAAAAGTCTCTAAATCGTGTTATCGTGTTCCGTTGTAGTGTCGAAAGAAGGCAAACGATCTATTGAATTCGGTTCGTTGGAAAAGTTTCAAGAACGATACTAGATAGTGTTTCAACTTCCGCAGGACGAAGAATTGCGTCGACGATGGGAGAACGGCAAAAACCATTTGTTATAAAAAAAAAACAAACTCGCTAAACGCACGATACAACAAAAACGGTGTTTAAACATACACAATACTTTTGTTTCTTTTTTTTAATTGCTCCTTTTTATAATTTCCTCCTTTTTATAATTCCTATATTTATTTCCAGATTCCCATTAACATTATAAAGAAAGCAAAAATTAAAGTTGTGCAAACAACGAAGAAATGCAATCGATTGAGAAAAAACAAGTTAACTATAAGGAAAAAATGTAGGCCGTATAAATTTATTCATACCCTATCTCCACCCCATATCCCATGTATTCCAATGACTAAAGACCAAATTGAAAAATAACCGACGTTCGGACATACGAGAAAAGCAGTCTACTAAATAATGATTGTAATTTTTACCATAAGATCAGCTCTTAACAGTATTGCTTGTTCCGAAAAATGCTGCATTGCACAGCTATTTGAACCTGCGTTTAGTTGGCTCACCCCTAGGTGGCAGCACTTCAGGTGGCAAACGCGAGTACTACCACTTTCCCTCATTATCTGACAAGAGAACCGTTTCGGTGTCCCCCTTCGATTTCGTTCAATTTTTTATCGAAATCTAGTACACACGTATTTTGTTATCAGCAAAAAAACGTTTTTAAGCGGTGCAAAATACCGTTGAAGTTGGACACCCTCAGTGTGACTTTAGCAGTTTCGCATATTTCCAATCAAGATATTAAATTGAAATCAATTGGAGGATAATGTTTGTAGCCAATAATGAAAAATGCACTTCACTTAATTCCGAGGGGGTGAATTGGTAGAAATATATAGTGGTTAAGAGTCGAAAAGTTTGTATAACTTTTTGTATAACATTTTGTTTTGCATAACATTTGAATTTGTTTTGTATAACATTTTGTTTTGTATAACATTTTTTTTTATACTTTAAGGACGCCAACTCTATTTGAGAGAGCTAAAAAAAGGTAGACGATACGGGTTTTGGCAATTTTAGAAAAAAAACCCGTTTAGGGGGCGACTACCCCTATGTGCTACCAGTTCTGGTAGTCCCTTGCGATTCAATTTGAGATATGTTATTTTGCATCGAAACCTGAAAGAGTCGTATTTTTTAAATCTGCGGGAAAACGGTTTTTAAGGATAAAAATCACCCTTGAAGTTGCAGACTGACTTTTGCAGTTTCGCATGTGTTCAATCAAAATATTTTATTAACATCAATTGGAGGATAATGCTTACATCGGATAATGAAAACTGCACTTCTTTCAGTTCCGAAGGGGGTGGATTGGTAGAAATATATAGGGGTTGAAAGTCGAAAAGTATGTATAACTTTAAAGCTTTTGTTTCTATTTTAACGAAACCAATTGTATTTGGGAGAACGCATAAATGAAAACTTTCCTTTCTATTTTAACGAAACTAACTGCATTTGAGAGAACACATAAATGAAAACTTTTCTTTCTATTTTAACGAAACCAATTGCATTTGGGAGAACACATAAATGAAGGTAAAAGATACGCGTTTTTGCGTTTCACGCAAAACCCCAGTTAAGGGGTGGACTACCTCTGTGTGATACCATTCCGAGTGTCCCCCTCCGATTTCAATCTGCTCGCTGTTTGTTATTCTTCATCGAAATCTAATAGATACATAATTTTAATTAACGCGTTCAAGCGAATTTCACCCTGTACGTCGGACATCGTCAGTGTTACTGTAATAAATTAATCATAGTTATCAGGAAGCACGATCACTGTTATTCTATAAGGATCATTGTACAGCGGATTGTATTTAGATCATTAAAATAATTCAACAGCGCATTAAGGGAAATAGATAACGATCGGTCTGCAAAATTCGCAATCTTAATTTTCTCTTCGACTCGTCACCATCTATTCGTGATGTCGGTGATATTGGCAGAACTTTTTCCAGCAGGTCAAAATTAAATGAGAGCTCTCCTTGTATACAGCTAAGCTTCCTGGTTCCTGATAGTTTATCGCAAAAGTTCTGTTGATTTTATTCAAGAAACAGAAAGGTGATTGATAAAATGATTTGCCAAAATCGCGTAGCAGATGATGTTCCAGAAAACCGTAAATTACCGGTAGTTCGTCTCGCATGCGGTTAAGTTCTATAGTTCCTGATCATTTTTAGCTGTACTTGTGGTGATTTTGCGGAAAAAAAGGTAATTGAAAAAATTATTCAGCAACTTCTCGTATCAGTATGCCGATTTATAGACGTGAGTTCTAAGTGCTTTCTCTGTGGTACATTAAAGTTCCAGTATTTTTTCATGTAATTGAAAAGAACTCCGACTTCAAGCAGTTTTGAAATAATTATTAACAATTCTTAAAGGTATCCCAACTATACAAATGTGATCTGCTGATATACAGGAGTGAATTCTGAGCTCTCTTCTATCGCTGCGTTCTAGTTCCAAAAGCCAAGTAATTATTTTCAAGTAATTATTACCCACTTCTATCAGCATCGCAACTATACACGTGTGATCTTCTGATAAATAGGCTCGAGTTCCCGGTACTTATTTAGTCGTACATTATGGTTCCAATATTCATTGATGTATTTCAGAAGAATTTGGCTTCTAGCTATTTTCAAATAATGATTAACCATTTTATCGGCATCTACACTTGCCCCCTTGTGCACGAGCGCGAGTTTCGGGCTCTTTTCTATTACTGCATTATAGTTCTAATACCCTCGGAGATAGTCAAGAAAAGTTTTGATTATAGCTATTTTCAGATGATTATATATCATTTTTAAAAGCATCTCAACTATACAGGATGATCTCCTGGCACGCATAGGCGTGAGTTCTCGGTGATTACTATGTGGTATATTATAGATCCAGTATTCTTCGATGTATTCAGTATTCTGGCTGGCAGAAAGAAGCCCAGGAATCACGCCTATGCATAGGCAGACCACACTTGTATAGTTGTCATGGAAGTTTCCAAAAATTTTGTTTAAGGTAGTACTAACGGATTGACTAGTCAACAGAAAATCTATAAATCGCCGAATCTGAGAAAAGCAAAATAGAATGTAGTTGGGTATAATAATAAACATGATACAGAAAATGATCATTTGAGAAGTGCATGTAATAACTGTTTTTTTGATAGTTTGTTATAAATGAAGTAAAACCGCAACCAGATTTGACTTGAATTGTCACAGGCCGCTATTTCATAATTCCTGCAATATCCGTGGCAACGCTGTATTCAGGTGCTTTCGATACTAGTCAAGCATGTGTGTGTTTACCGTATGTGTAATGTGTGCTGTAGTGTATGTGTAATGTGCATATTGTAACAAGAGAGATGGCAGACGCGGCTACCGAACGCAAAAATGAGTCGATTGAATCGATGACATCTTCTCGAAATGTCTCATAACCTAGATTTTTTATGGAACATACGCACTGAGAAAAATAAATCGTTGAATGTGCAAAATGCATTTTGTTGTCTCGAAATTTTGTTTTTTTAGCAGTTGCTCAGACATGCTAAATAAGCTACAGGTCACACCACTAAAACTATGGGGTTGGATTAACAAAAACTTTGTTATGTCAATAAAAAATCAAGTTGAACGTATTTAAAGATACATTTTGTTGAACCACCTGAATTTTGGTTGGATGAACGAATTTTTTTTTCAGTGTCTGACCGCGACAGTTTTCTTGTTATTCGTCGCTTTTCGCATACCTCTGATCTAACCGGGAACTATTATTATTTCCGTTCCTAACCGCGATCCGCACGGATTTCCTATATGGTGCGGGTTAAATGCATTGATTTCGTGAATTAATTACTATTATATTTAGCCGGTAAGGCCTGCAGAGTTTTCGCTGACGTCATTTTTTATGTCTCCACTACAGCATACAAAAAAATCAATTTTTTTTCTAATGAGGAGGTTCGTGCCGTACTACCTTAATCGTCGCTTTTTGTTGTTGTAAAAACACCAAACCAAGCGCTAAAGAGTATGAAGAATTATGGAACTCAACCGCATGCGAGAAGAAATCGCGGTAATTTATGATTTTCCGGAAAATGATCGACGACGGGAAGTTAGCAGATCATTTTTTTAATCAACTTTAAATCACTCGAACTATTGCCAAAAACTATCAGCAACTATACAACTCAAAAACGTGCGGGAAGAACTCTCATTAAATTTGGATCTGCTAAAAATCATCTGCCACTTCACCGACATGTAGAGGATAAAAAACCATGCGAATCATTTCATTGTTCCATTTTTTCCCTTTTATTGACAATTTTCCTCAGATCGCACGTGTGGTTTTTTGTTTTTCATTCTTTCGTTTGCGGAAGAAAAATCGAATAAACAAAGGAATTTCAATGGGACAGCCCGTGTGCGAACTTTATCGCTATGAGATCCCCGTGAATGTGACCAACTTCCCGTAACCCAAATGGGTATATATACAGGGTGTCCCTCGTATCTCTGCCACCCGAAATAACTCGATAATTATCGACGTCACAAAAAAATGTTCCAGACAAAAGTTGTACGATGTAAAGGGGAACATCAAATGCGAGCAATTTTTTTTAATTTTGGTGGAGGCACCAACGCACAGTGAAGGTCACCTGCACTTTTTTTAAACGGAATGGTACATTTTTTTTCAACCATCTTGTGGAGTCCCTCAAGCCGCATGAAAAACATTAGGAGGTCAAAGGCATTCAAGGTCATTCAAGGTACCCTGTTAAAATGAAATACAAATCTAAATATCTCGGATAACTACAAATATTTGGTATTGATCCAAGATATTTAGATTCGTGTCATCGATACGGACCTTGAATGTCCTTGAACGACTTTGACCCCCGAATGTTTTTTATGCGGCTTGCGGTGCTCCACAAGACGGTTTAAAAAATGTACCATTCCATTGAAAAAGTGTAGGTGACCTTCACTGAGCGTCAGCGCCTCCAACGAAATAAAAAATTGGTCGCCTTAGATGGCCCCCTTCACACCGTACAACTTTTGTCTGGAACATTTATTCGCGATGTCGATAATTACCGAGTTATTTCGGGTGGCACAGATAAGAGGGACACCCTGTATATCTTTCGAATAAACTCATCGATAAACGCACTGCATCCGGATAAATTCATTTCGTCGTATTTTCTTCTCTCTTCCATCATTTAAGGAGGTTGGAGCGTTAGCCACAATCCAAGGTAAAATTTAATTTAAAAAAAATACATTTTATTGTTTACACTATACTGAGTCTTTACGAATTTATTGAACTTTTTGCACCACCAAACACCAGAGACAAAAAATTGTTTAATGTATGTAATTTAACGTGCGGTTAGATGGGCAAGACTTTCACACTAAAGGTTATGTAATTTTTATTGTTATTTGGCACCAGGATAAACCATTTCTAACAAGGGATTAACGCAAACTAAACCTTTGTGAACATTTGGAAAAAAAATCTCATCTTGCCCATCGTAAACCATGGGCCAATAATCTCGTGACGTAAATATGAATAGGCATAATTATAAATTACCCAAAATTTCATTGTGAATTGTATAAAACATTCGTTGTCGTAGTTTTTTCATAATAATCATCGATAACGTTATGCTTTTTCAAGTTGGTAGTAACACAAAAGTTTTTCTACTTTACGTAACAAGAATCTTGAAAAGCATAATTTTGCCCTTTAATTATATATTTAAAAAAATTAGCATATATAGAATAAATCTGTACCTCGTATGCATTTTTTTGAGGTTCATTGAAAAAAAAATGAATAAACCGTCATTTGACTCAACTGAAGCGCTCCACCCTCCTTAAGAAATACAAAAGTTAAAAATAAGAACATTCGAACGGCGAAGGTCAAAAATCATCTATATCACCTTCAGGCACGTGGTAGTATCAGTAGATATTTCGTATCGACTTTTCGCCGAACCATTCACCACTTGTTTTTCGCGACGAGGCGCGATTATTTTCGATATCCCAAACCTATCCGTTCTCGAGCGCGAACAAAGATACAGCACAAAAGTCGATTCTGAGTAAACCCCGGAAACGCGGACGCAAAACGATTAAAAAGAAATCAACGTTGCGCTACTTGATAATCCTAGAGCATATACGTCGTTGCAAAGCTTCGAGCAAGGCCATTCGTGATTTTTTCTTCCTCAAGCTCGTCGGCTCCGGGGCTCAAATAACACTTCGAAGCACGAGTCTTCTTCTGAATAGACGGTGGTCTTTTATTGTACGTATCCATCACTTCTTTCTTTTCCCGTTCGGGCGATATCCGTCTTTCGTCATCCGTGAAAAAGTTCACAAATCTTTGAAACTACGAAAAATTAATCGTCCGTCGATTCGCCCTTTGTACTTGGAACGGTGACCGCTTAGGCGTCAACCGGCTGCCGCATCAATCGATGAGCGGAAGGGCGAAACTTCTGATACCTTGATGATAGATACTTGAGTTAAAGTCTGTGCACCAGAGAATCAGAAGAATATAGGGCCGTCTGTACCGTTACGGGTTTTCCACAGTGTCCCCGTATCGTCGACAAATGCGTGAACGCAACGGAACGTTACTTGAGTTTCGCGAAGTGCGGGTAGAGAGTTGTTAAATCATTTTAAAAAATTAAGATTTTAATAATTATTAATATCATCAGAAAAATTAAATCAAACTAATATCAAGAATAATAATCATGATAAAAATTATTATCACAAAAAATAAAATAAAGATAAATATCAATAATAACGATGATGATGATAATTATAACAATTATTATTAGTATGAAAAATGAAAGGAAAATCTTTTTTGTTAAGAATAATAATAGTAAAAATAAAAATAATAAAGTATGCGAACGCTGCGTCACCAACTCGGCAAATCCCGAGTAGAAATGGACGTATGGGGATGGAATTGTATTCCCAAACTCGTTCCAATTTCATGATTGGATTCCAATGTGTCATCGCATTGGATCCCTATACTAAAACGTCACGCTCGTACATTGGATTCTGTTCGGGATTGCCCGTCAGAATCCCAATGTACGAAACCGATTGGGATCCCCAAAGATTCCGACGTTATCGAACAAAATCGGATACGATTCTTGATGGATCCCATCGCATTCTGTACGTTGAGTTCTCAAAACAAGATATATAGATAACAACATGAGTTGACCTGAAAAAGGATATCTGAAACGGTGTGAAACACATTACTGAAAATCCACTGTAATTGTCGTTTGTTTTTATTTGATTGCACTTTGCCATATCACCCACATACGTATATACACACTGACGAAGGATGCCGTTGAATCCATTTCGGGATCCTCATGTAATCGGATCTGGGGACTCTCCAATAAATTTCTGCTCGGGATATGTTTTGGTGCAATTAGATACAATATGCGATAGAATCGTCGTACGAATGAGAAATGGCGGTAGGAGTAATATTTTTATCGTTGCTTTCAGTAAGTGTATGGCAAAAATGAACGTCATTGAGGTCTTAGGGGTAATTGTGACGCTCTTCGTGCACACCACACTTTCGGATCCCTCCGAGGCCATGGTTCGTATTAACATTGTTGCATTTACGTGTGAAGAAGTTGAAAATAATTGGGAATGTTGAATATTGGATAAGCGATAAAATCCCCGCCGCCGGTAATCGCGCAGAAGAAATACCTCAAATTTCCTTACTTTTTCGTAAAAAAAACAAACATTGAAAAAATTTGTTCGCTACAGCCCAAGTGGTCCGTAACGCTGAGGCGTCCGGACGGGATCGGTGAAGCTGGAACATTCACTTTTGAGAAAGTGAATGAGGACACAATCTCGTTATCCGGCACACTCACGAATCTCCCATCGGGGTCATACATTGCGGTGTGGTACCCGAACCGGAATGTTCACTCGATGTGTAATAGAACCGGGATACCATTAATCAATGCGGGGATAGCAAGTATCAATTATTATTAGGCATCCAAGAACCGTCTCTCGTAAACTCCGCTTTGCTTTGAGGGGAATTTCTTTTCTTCCATTCACATTTCGTTTTGAAAATATGCATCTCATTATTATGGTTATTTTCGATAAGTTTCGTTATTGATTGTCATCCGTTCGGGTGTTTTTTCATTTTTACGAAAATAGGCCTGGAACTTTTTGGGGAAGACGCGCGAGAGCGGCGAAACTTTTTCGACTCGGTGGCTTTACGTACCACTGACAGGAATTGGGAAGGAAATTCTTACTTCGAACCTTTTCGTTTATTCCACGCCTTTGGAAGATTATTCGATTGTGACAACCCTCTTGAATGAGACAAACACGTTGGAAGCTGTCGCGTGCGGTGAAGTGTGAGTCACTTGTGTACCGTTAGATGGTATTGCATTGAAAGTCGCTCTGTGCGGGCTTAATGCCGAATTGCAAACTTTGCTGGATGATAACTCTCCGGTTGGCGGTGGGGGGGGGGGGGGGGGGGGGGGTATCCCGACCTATGCACGCCACGGGGAAGATACGAAAAGAAGGAAAATGGCTAGCCGATCGAACAAATTTTAGCAAAATATGTATATACTTAAGAATGGAGGGGACTAATGCGGCTTTCAATGCATCTAATATTATCCAAAACCTTCGGAACAACGGAAATTCATCTGAATTCAACACATTATCGATGCCGAGGATGCTCAAAGGCATTATTTTTTGTTCGCAGCCGCGAAATAACGAGTACTACAACAACGGGAAAACAAATAACTCACGGTAAGGGTAATATTCGGAAGGATTAGGGAGCATTGCATTTACGATACGTCATACAATGGCAACTTTTCAGAGAAAACGAAAACAACCCCACGTAAAACGACAACAACCCCACGTAAAACGACAACAACCCCACCTAAGACGACAACAACCCCACCTAAAACGACAACAACCCCACGTAAAACGACAACAACCCCACGTAAAACGACAACAACCCCACGTAAAACGACAACAACCCCACCTAAGACGGCAACAACCCCACCTAAAACGACAACGACCCCACCGCGAGTCGTTCCAAAAACGACACCGCTAGACGATCCCAAAAACTCGCCAACCGTGACAAACGAGGATGTCAATTTATTCGAGCAAGTGATCGAGCCATGGCATACATTTATAGTACTTTGGGTCGTTTCCATTGCTGTTCTACTCGTCTGCTGCTGTACGGCTCGCCGTTGCCGTTGTGCTCGCACGTGAAGCATGAGCGTACCCAACGAGGGGAAGGGGGCAGCCCCCACTGACAAGGCTGCCCCCGCTAGAAAAAAAATACAGTCTATCATCTTGGCAACTAAAAAATAGACCATGCAGAAATATTTTATGTAATTTCATAGCGGCGCTATTTTAAGATAACCTGTGGTATTAAACTTATAAACTACATACTTATTGCTATTTTATTCACTTTTTTCGAACTCGTACGCGCGGAATCGGTCGTGTTCGTACGTCGTCGGCACACGGCCGGCGGCGGCACTTATTCCAAACGCCGCCTTGGAGAGAGCCGTTCGAAGCGCAACAGTGTAATAATAAACTGTTTCTTTCTTTATCTTCTAATAAATAGTAGTACAGGCTAATGAGTACTTTCAGCAGCTAGATCAATAGTGTTTATATAGGGCGCTCAAAATGACCTGACATTTTAATTTATTAATAAAACGTATTATTCATTTGAAAAATACAAATGTTTTTATTTCAATATAAGGTACAAACATGGAGGTTATGTGTGAAACACAATATCCGATAAATGGCCGCCTCGTCCCTGTTCACAAACATTCAGTCTGTTGACGAAACTTTCAATAACATTTTGGCATAATTGCGGACTCATTTCATTAATGGCGCGTCCAATTGCTTCCTTGAGCTCCGGAATGGTCTGTGGATCATTGGCATACACTTGTCCTTTCACGAAACCACAAAGAAAGAAGCCCAATGGCGTTGAATCGCACTATCTTGGTGTCAGTTCACATGGCCGCAGTGCGAGATAACACGGCGTGCGGACTTTTCGATCCGTCTCTGCAAAATTTTCACCATTTTTGTAGTGAATTTTCATAATTTCCATTCGTTGCTTAATCGTGTAATTCGCCACGACTAAACGTCAATAATAATGTCAATACTAATGTCCGATCATTTTGAGACACCCTATATAATGAATAATGAATAGGTGTGGTAAGATTTGATTTCTACTTATAGATTTCATAAAATAACGATCGATTGTCTCATACAACTACATTACTGGTATATTCTCCTAAAGTCTAACCAAGTACGGAGCATCGATAATCGGTACTTCATAGCTTTGCTTCATAGGTTACCTAGTTTGTGATCGTAACGTGGATTTATTGTCACGATAAAATTGGTCAGATGGATATCGGGACATTTTTTGAAAAAGGTAAGTCAAGTTACTTTATCTCCTTCACTCATACTATTTTAAAAGAGGGTATCTTAAATGAGCTTTTATTTTTTACATAAAATTGAAACGACTAATTACAAGACGTTATTTTATGATACCTTCGCGAAGGCGATTAACGGGGTATCCCTCTCTGGAACAGAATTGGGCAGCAGACATTACTTTTGTAATTTCATTACCCGTAAATTACAATTACTGTAAACAACTGCAATATGTAGTCACTAATTACAATTACGGGAAACAATTATAAATTTTTATTTATCATATACAATTACTTTAAACAATTGTAATTTTTTTGTTGCCAAATAAAATTACTTAAAGAATTGTAATTTTTTGCTGCTAATTACAATTACTGCACAAAATGGTATTTTTTGTATTATTCATTACAATTACTTGGGAGAATTGTTACTTTTTATATCAATTACAATTTTCTTACGATTAACCCTTTAACGTCACAAAGACACCTTTCACAAGTCTTCTTTTCGACGTAATTATTTACCATGAAAATGTCGGGGAAAAAATTCTTAACGTACCTTGTCGACTATTTTCAAGGCCGCCTTTTCGAATGGCACAACTCAAATTCCGCTAAAATAATTTTTTATACAATATTTTTGCAAAATAAGTTGAAAAAACTCGAACTTTTGAGTGACATTTTTTTTTTCATTTTGAATTTCGGAAGTCTTATCGGATTATTTTCGCACAATAAAGTACTCTAAAGGTGTCCTCGTTAGTTGTACTTTCGAAATATGCATACATTTTTTTTTCTCTGACGTTATACCTGCAAAATAACAACAAATAGACTAACAATTTTTCTCCGGTTTTGGAGTATTCAAACGTTGTGATCGAAACGAGTCTTTTACAGTCAATATGTAAAATGGCTATGGTTACCAAAGTTTTTCGGGCAGCTAATCAAGAATTTGACATTATTTTTGAAAAATTAATTTGTTTGAACAATTTGCTTGACCAGTCAATGTGACTATGTAAGCTGCATATGGTTTTCGATGTTTTCTGGGTCGCTTGTTGAGAATTTGACATTACTTTTCCAAAACTAATTTGTTCAAACAATTTTTTTGAACAAATTATGAAAAACAATTATTTTTTTTTTTAACGCAATCTACTAGGAATATTACTCGTATTATAATTATATCAGTAAGTCAATTTTGTAAAATAATTTTTGTCATCAAAAAAATTGTTTAAACAAATTAATTTTGTAAAAATATTTCAAATTCTCGACAAGCGGCCCAAAAAACATAGGAAACTATGTGCAATTCACATAGTCACGTTCACTGTTCAAACACTTTGTTTAAACAAATAAATTTTTTTAAAATAATGTCACATTCTTGATCAGCTACCCGAAAAACTTTGGTAATCATAGCCAATTTACATATTGACTGTAAAAGACTCTTTTCGATCACAACATTCGTATACTCCAAAAACGGAGAAAATTTGTTCGTCTATTTGTTGTTATTTTGCAGGTATAACGTCAGAGAAAAAAATATGTATGCATATTTCGAAAGTACAACTATTGAGGACACCTTTAGAGCACTTCATTGTGCGAAAATAATCCGATAAGACTTTCGAAATTCAAAATGAAAAAAATATCACTCAAAAGTTCGTGTTTTTTCAACTTATTTTGCAAAAATATTATATAAAAAATGATTTTAGAGAAATTTAAGTTGCGCTATTCGAAAGAGCGGCCTTAAAAATAGTCGACAAGGTACTTTAGGAATTTTTTCCCGGACATTTTCATGGTAAATAATCACGTCGAAAAGAGGACTTGTGAAAAGTGTATTTCTGACGTTAAAGGGTTAACTCACTTTTACTCGGGTAACTCACGAGTACTATGAATCCCTCTTCGTACTCCTAGGGCCCAAAGTGAAACTTGCTTTTTTCAATGATATTCTCACCTTGTTTTCTGGACTATGATTTTTGTCTGCCTTACACATGTGCGAAAATGGTATGGACATTGATAGCTCGGAATATGGTATTGTAATGCGTCGATAGAATAATGTCATGAGGGCATAACCACCATTTTTTTAATTTCTTTCAGATTTAACTTCCATAAAGAAGTAAGCTCTATATGCCTATCAAGTGTAATAAATGCAAAACGAAAATGATACTCGAAAAAAATTGTACTAAAAAAAAACATTCATTAAAAATTGTTTTCTTTTGGAGTACCATATTTGTAATACATAAATATTAGAATTGAAAATATGTTTTATACTTTTTCGTGTCTTTATCCATAGGCGAGGTATAAAATTCAGAATCACCAAACGAGATGATCCCCATGTTAAATGAATGGGATATTTCGATATGGAAAATTGGCATGTGGTACCTCTAAATATTAAATACTCCAAAATAAAATTTTGAACTTGAATCTGAATTTTGTTGAGCTTTTATTGTCATAAAGACATAAGCAATGTACCTATCAACTGTCGTAAATGACCAAAATAATTGTGCTTCAAAAAAACAATTCTTCAAAATAGTTTTTTCGGAGCACAATTTTTCAAAACATAAATATTAGAATTCTAATAACTTTTGTTTTGTTGAATAAATTGTGGAATGAATAAATATTACAATATTACAATTCTAATATTTATATATTCAAAAATCTTTTTTTGGCATATTTTTTTGTTTTGGAGTACAATTTTTAAGTACATATAAAAATTAGATTTCATGAGACATTTTTTTCAATAGGTACAATAACGACTGTTGAGCCACTAAAATATGAAGTTCGGTAGTGGCGTAGAATGCCCCATATACTTATATTTTACTTTTTCGATGGATTGTTTTTTTCACATTCAATCGCATGAAAAACTCACTTGAAACCATATACAATGAAAATTTCCGTGAACTGAAAGTGCGTAGTTTCTGCAACATCACATTATTTTTCTAAAATACTCGTCGAAACTGTTTTCGTGTCAATATCATACAAAGTAAACATAAACGTGCTTTGTTCGCGTCAAGGACTGAGGTAAAGCAAAGTCCGGTGAGTGTTGAGATGCTTGCCCTCCTTTGTCGCGCGTCTCTCCACTCTTTACCTATCCCTACCATAAAATAACACCTTCTCAACCGGTCGCGAATATTGACGACGAATATTGACAGAGCTTTCCGCAGCAGTCTTGCTCGCGGCAAATGTACTTCTTGTCTAACGTTTATAGCCATTGAAATATATCGGTGTATTTTTATTTCTGATACAGCTCACGAAACAACATTTCGATAAAGTTACATCCGGTGATCGATATTGAATGTATTGTTCCGTGTTTCTGTGGTATTACGAATACCACAGAAACACATCTTCGACCACCAGTGAGAGAAATTTCAACGCCGTTTCGATTTGTTTCTCTATTTTTTACGTTCTATAGATAAATACGCGTTGTTGTGACGTGTACTGCTGCAGGTATGTTCTTTCCTCTGTTATCATATTTTGTATTGTTTGTTTGCAATTATATTTTACCAAGTTTCATATATATTATACGTGGGCTAACTAGCGAAATAATTTTTTCTCTGTACTTCGATGCTGGTTGGGATCGGAGATTTCATAGATAGTACAAATGTTTTTTTTGTCTATATCCTCAATTATTTCATTACTTTCTCAGAAGTTATGGACTGTCAAGATTTGGAAGAAAATGAAGTATCATCTTCGCAAGAAAGAATTACTAGCCAAGACCGCAGTAATCATGTTGTCGTTCATTCCATTGAAGATGAGAATGAGGATAATGACCAAAACGAGGACACACAAACGATTGAGTTGAAACGTGAATGTCGGCGACATCCTCAATTGGATAGAAAGTTTTTCGTTGTGATAGCAGAAGAATAAAAAATAGATGGTACCGTTGTAGCCAAATGTCAGTGTGTAAAAATGATTTAAAAAAATACGGGGCACGCTGAAGGTCGTGTCGAATTATACAACTCATTTGAAAGTAAGTATTCATAGTCTTTAGTATTTATCAATCATCCAAAAATCCGTAGAGAGTAATTTCAAATAGCATCAATATTTGGTAAATTGTAAAATGTATCTAAGACGGTCGAAAAAAATCTCGTAGACTCTATTAGGGTCTTCACTATTTTTCTGTCATTATTTTTATTTATTAATTATAATATTGTATAATAATGGACTAAATAGTAATAAACAAATTGACAAGTTTAATTAATTTAATAATATAATAATCTCAATACATTAATAAATTATAATTTTATCAATTTCATTATAATTCAAATGTTTTTCATTATTTTTTTGCCGCGAGCTCATGACGACAAGTACACGGGATACAAAACGTACTGTAGCGAAAAAAGGGCGAAGCTTGCTGAAGAAGAGCCAAGCAAGCGTTCGGCTTGTAAATTTTCACAGGCACAGTTCGAAGAAAATGTAACGAACTATATTCTCGAAAGTATGGCGCCGTTGAAAACAGTAGATATGGCATCATTTCGAAAAAATTTCGATGGTAATGTAACAAATATAGTATTTTAATGTCACACAATATTTTTTCCATCATTTTTTGAATAAGATAGAGATGCAGCACTTTCTCTTTTATTTCACATTTCACTATTTAAAAAAATGGCGAACCTTTGAAGCATCTGTCAAGACGTTCTCTCGGTGCAAATATCGTGGAAAATTTTGATAATCGAATGGCAAAAATTAAAAAACATATTGACGAGAGAGCAATCGTGGTCTGCACTACTACAGATGTGTGGAGTAATAATTGTCGGCGGTTCATGGGTGT
The DNA here is from genome assembly GCA_963210295.1 of Ophion ellenae. NCBI lineage: Eukaryota > Metazoa > Arthropoda > Insecta > Hymenoptera > Ichneumonidae > Ophion > Ophion ellenae. The sequence goes on from OY723392.1 coordinate 43,562,087, forward strand.
TACAGTACACTGGGTACGTAAGATAAGATTTACTTAGAGATTTACTCCTATGGAGTGCGAAAAATCAAGGCATTCTTTGGGAATTTTGTTTGCTCTACTAATAAAGCGATCGAAAATTGATTTTAGGGCTGTATGAAGTAAATAATAAGGTATATTCAGATATCTTTTTTTTCAATGCAAAATACAAAATGGCGTCATAACGCGTTTTTCACGAAACTAATGTTTTTAACTGGTGGGCAGCATAACTCGCGCAATTTTTATCCGATCGACTTAAAATTTGAACTGTAGCTTCTTACAAATATTAAAAGCGGTATCAGCGATTTTTTCGATCGGATATAAATTACGGTTTTTATAAACAAATTAAAGTCGTTTTTTAATTAATTTTTTTTTTTCAAATTACTGCCCTTTTGCGAAAAGTCAATATTTAACAATAATTGAGTGTACCGCTTTAGATAATGTATCTAAGAAGCTGCAGTTAAAATTTGGAGTCGATTGGATAAAAATTGCACAAGTCATGCTGCCCACCAGTTTGAAAAACATGGTTTCGAGAAAAATACGTTATGACGCCATTTTGTATTTTTTATTTAAAAAAATATATCTGTATATACCTTATTATGTACTTAATACAGTCCTAGAGTGAATTTTTGACCGCTTTATTAGTAGAGCGAAAAAAAATTCCCAAAGAATGCTTTGATTTTTCGCGCTCCAGAGAGATCTAACCCCTAAATATATAAAAAAATATATTGTGTTGATAAACGAGGTTTAAATCATTGGGACTCATCACATTAAAAAATTAATAAACGGAAACGATGAAATAATCCCGAGCATTACGGGCAATATTTTATTAAAGAGCATTACAGCGCAATATTTTAACGATTTGATTTTGAATTACATATTGATCAAGGAAATTTACAAAGAAAGTCAGCTGCAATAGCCTGTGGCCGTTTTTCGGGCACACATTCCTACGGTCGCATAGCTGCTTTGTTGACAGAAATCCATTCGACTTTCAATTTGAATTCGGAAAAAGTACTGGCGGTGGTGACGGATAATGGATCAAACTTCATTAAAGCCTTTAAGGTGTTCGGCGTGAATATGTCCGACGATTTTTCTTACGGTAAAGAATATTTACACCTAAAACTATTTTCAAAAATTGTATACATAATGTTATCGAAAATGAAGTCAAATGTTAATAATCGCTCAATATAGCGGGACTCACACCTGGAAATGCGGGTGGCAGTACGAATGAAGATGAAAATTCGGCATCTGATTTGGACTGCGAAACGATTACGGAAGATACAGCAACATACGAAAATATGCCTGATGACGATTGCCAGAATTTCGAATTGCCTAAGCATTTTCGCTGCGCAGTCACACGCTTAATTTGATAGCAACGCAAGATGCACTGAAATGCATCAAATGTAGCGAACAGTTATCTGCATCTCACAGCGAAGTGATGGACAGATGTACAGAGCTGTGGCGAATCACGCGTTCTCCAAAAAAGTACGAGATTCTGAAAGAAGCACTGGAAGTCGCATTACTGAGGCCTGTCGTTGTACGATGGAATTCTTTGTAAGATTCTTTTGTACAATTAATCGCGCTCAAAGAGAAACTTCCAGCTGATAGCGCGATGATAGGTGTACGCTATCCATTAAGAGACAACGACTTCAAATACATACAAAACTATTCAGAATGTCTTCGCCCAATAGCAGAAGCTTTAGACAAATTGCAGGGCGAAGAATTTGGCTACTATGGATATGTTTTGCCAACTCTGATTACAACGACGAGGAAATTGAAGATGTTAACGGAAAAACCCCCAATTCACTCGTACCTGCCTGTCATACAGGCTCTAATCACCTGTTTGGAGACTAGATTTTCGAACGTTTTTCAAATCGAAAAAGAAGGCGAGTATGCTGCTATAGCTGCCATAAGTCACCCACGGTTCAAGGCTCATTGGTTAGGTTTTTTTCCTAGCAATATTTAAGAAAAGGTGCGTACCATCGTGATTAACGCGGCCCAACATGAGCTTGGAGCTGACGTTCTTTCGCCTCTTCCGGAAGTTGAGGAACATTCCGACTTTTTCGATTTCGGACCAACGAGTGTTACGTTCGGGAGATCCAGTGCGGTATTTCGTAACGAAGATCCAGAGGTCCAAATTATTCAGTTTACTATGGAGCGTCCTACAGATCTGATATTGTTGGATAGCTATCCGTTGGTCAAGAAACTGTTTATTCGTTACAACACTCCGCTGCCATCGTCTGCTCCAGTCGAACGTTTAATTAATTTCGCGACAATGATGGATCTGCCTAAATATAACCGACTCTCTGATATTAATTTCGAACGACGAGTACTGTCGGTGGCAAACGCAAAATTATTCTAGCCATATTGAGAAAACAATCTTGGATTATCTTACCATATATTACCATATATTTATTGTGTGTTTCGAATATTCATATAATACATATCTATTATTATATTAAACATGACTCAATTTTTTTCCCTCTCTTAATTCAATCCTTGAAGCTTCGTTTTTACGAAAAAAAAAAGGAAATATTCATTCCGATCCTTAGAATTCTCTCAAGCAAACAAAAATCCAATGAAACCACATTGCGTGGTTCACTATTAATGAAAGTAATTTTAATGAACTTCGATTTAATTAACATGACTCAATGTAATTTTAATTAACTCCAATTCAATTACAATTACTGGAAATAATTTCAATGGACTCTTTTACAATTCTCGTCTCAATTACAATTATCGAAAGTAATTTTAATGGAATTCGATTTAATTACACAAATTACCTTTAGCAATTTGTAATTGTTAATTTTTTTTTACAATTTTGCCCAGCACTGCTCTGGAAGCCCAATTTGAAGGGTCAGAATGATGATTTTTTTTCTAGTAACACATTGGTTGGAATACATTTTTTCCCAGCATGTTGTACACATGTTTGTGGTTAAAATGTAATTGTGTCGGAAGAAAATCTTTCAAAGTTTTCGTGGTGCTGCAGTTGGCGTTGCAGTCCTCCAGCGGCGAGGCCCAAAACGGCGGGATCTGTACCAGGCTCAAATGTAATTTGAAACGTAAACAAAAAATGTTATCTTTATATATATCCAACTGGCTATGGGTTCACGATGCACTTTTCAAAATTTCGATAAATATGACAGCTTCTACAAAGAAAACCCCATTTTTCTCTCGAAAAACAGCATGCTGAAGTCATTGTTATTGACAAATGGTTCATCCAATTAAAAAATAGGACCCTGAACCGAAATCATTCCTGTTTAGACGCTAACTGTGCAAATTCAAGTTGATAATGGAAAGTTACTCAAGATATCAATCCCGCCGTGTCAAGATATGTAGTTTCGAGATAATTGCGTTCAAATTCGACGGATCGCGGTGAACCCGACGCACACTGTTCCACTAAAATAGGTGTAACTTCGTCAATTCTTAGAATTTGAATATTTGAAGACCGGTTGGTCTTAAAATATTCTTGAAAGTTCACACCATAACTTTATGCAAAAATGCATTGATAGAAATCGCGGATAAAGTTCCGAAGAGGGCCCCCCCTCCGATCGAGCTCTCATTTTGCACAGACGTTTCTTTTAGGCCCGGTCCCACAACCCTCGGTTAACCGAGTTAACCGAAGTTTAAAGGCGACTGGACCAATCAGAACCACGCTGAGCTGGCTAAATTCCGGTTAACTCGGTTAACCGAGAGTTGTGGAACCGGGCCTTAATGGCTTAAGAGATCCACTAAAAGGAGTTTAGGTGACGCACCATAGTTTTCGAGATATCGATTTTTGATTTTTATTTTTACTACGCCCCTACTATATCTATAGCGCTCAGTACCTATACTATACTATATCTACAGACTCAGTTCTGGCTATACGTATTGGGATGTAACATTTTTCCACCGCACCTGGTGGCAGTTTTTATAAGTAGTCCACCGATAAAAATTTTTTCTCTCGTCCGCTTGAAATATACACAACACTCGTGAGTGAGCGTGAATATTTATTAATTTGAAGTAAATAAAAACGTTACGAAGGGTGCAAGGTTCTCCCCAACAAAAAAAAACAAGTGCCGGAAGATATTGTTGGGTAAATGGTTGCCATAGTCAATCACAAAAAGATTCGGACCTTGATTTTCACTCCGTCCCGAGGACTGGTGAGAGGTTAGTGTACAGCGAAGCCATTTTTGGTAACAAATGTAACAAGCTCCGATAACGCAAAAGCATGGAGGAGTGCTTTAAAAATGAAGAACACTAACAAGAACGTCCAAGTGTGCTCTCTGCATTTCAAGAAAACAGATTATATACTCCCAGGTATGTTAATATACATTTTTCCAATGAATAACCTCAAAATTTAATACATAATCTGGGAATTTACTGGGGTGCTTACCTATATATTCGTTCTATTTCATAACAAATCATTTTCTTTATATTTTATTAATATGTGTTAGCAGATTATACATCGCAGAAGCGATATTTAAAAGCTAGTGCTGTAATATCTGTAAAGAAACACGTATAAACGTGTTATAGATAGCGCTACGCGCGTCATGCGACGTTTCAACGTGCTATGCTCCCGGCTCGTCACGCACTCCGTTCTCGACGCTTCGACAGATCGTATCGTTATGTTCCTGTAGTCTGTACCTTTTCTATTATTAATAAACGACCAATTATATATGTATTCGGCGTACTTCGTGAATACATTACATTGGCGACGAGGATAATGGTCAAAATAAGTATGCGTTTTTCGGTATAAAGTGGACAAAGTGGTCTATAAAGAAAAAGGGAAAACGCAACACGTGGTCGTTTAATTGCGTATCATCATGGCGGATGGTGCTAAAGGGAAAGCAGACAGGGAGGAAATTGAGAAAATGAGACATACGATGATCGAGATGCAAAAACAGTTGCATCACCAGGGCCAACAAATTGTGTTTGAGCAACAAAAGCAGTCAGATCAAATGACGCAGTTGAAACAGCAATTAGTTGAGCAGCGGAAGCAGTACGATCTCTTGGAACAGCAGAAGCAGCAAATGGAAGGATTGTTGAGGGGGTCACAGTCATTGGCAACAGCATCACAGTCGTCAGCCACGGGCGGTGTACAGGTACGCTCGGGTGGATTTGGCAATTTGAAAGAATTTAACTTGTCGGACGATTGGACGCTGTGGAGTGAGCGACTCGACCAGTATATCATAGCCAACGAGGTTCCGGCGAATAAAGCGGTCGCTCTACTTATTACGCTGCTGGGTACGGAGGGATATTCACTATTGCGAGACCTCTGTACACCGGAATTACCTAGTTCGAAGACATTGGACGAGCTAAGGCGGGTCATGAAGGACCATCTGCAACCCAAGCCGAGTATTATAACGGCAAGGTACAAATTCAAGGAATGTCGTCAGAAGGAAGGAGAGGACGTCAAACAATACCTCGCACAGTTGAAGCAGCTATCAACGTATTGCGAGTTTGGAGCAAATCTCGAAAGTTCGCTCCGGGATCAATTCGTTTGGGGTCTACGGAGTGACGCCATTAAGAAACGGCTTCTTGGAGAGCAAGATGTCAGCTACGCCAGGTGTATCGAGCTAGCTGGTGCTATTGAATCTGCGTCAAGGGATGCTGCAGTGATGGGGTCGTCATCTGGGAGTAGCGTATCTCTTAACTTCGTAGGCGACAAGAAGAAAAATGTGATAAGTAAATTTTCTATCAAAGCCAATAAGAAAAAATGTTTTTGCTGTGGTAAGCCAAACCATGTATCAGCGGAATGTAAATATAAGTCGTATAAATGTAACTTGTGTGATAGGCAAGGTCATTTGGCACGGGTTTGTAGAAATAAGGTAAACAAACCAAGCTCGAGTGGAAATCATGATAATCGTAATCCGTATAATCCGAGCAAAGAAAAAGAGAGACACAATTATGTTGACGAAATTCAAGACCTTGAAGGGGGTTTTGATTGTCTTTTTTGTTTGAACGAGAGTGTCGAATCGGTACGGGACACGAGTGAGGAATTGGTATATGACGAGCCTATAATAATTGACGTCGTCGTACAAGACGAGAAAATAAATTTTGAACTTGACACGGGCTCCCCAATTTCTGCAATCTCCGTTCGCGATTTTAACAAATTAAAAAATCTTGCCAGTTTGACCATGCATCCAACGAGTAGGCGTTTCAAGTCGCATGTGGGACACTCTATCATTCCGAAGGGGGTTGTCAAAGTTAAGGTCGTTAAAGACAATATTAAACGGGTATTGGAGCTTTTTATTTTACCGGGCGAAGGACCACCGATTATGGGTAGACGATGGATGAGAATTTTGGGTTTTTCCATGAGTAATGTGTGTAACAAGAGTAAAGATAACCTACAAAGTATCCGTAGTCTAAGTAGTGACAACTCGGGGGATATCTGGAATGAATATCCAACTGTATTTACGGATAAACTAGGTAATTATACAAAAGGGAAATTCAAACTCATCCTCAAGGAAGATGCTCACCCAATTTTTTGTAAGGCCAGACCGTTACCGTACGCACTTCGTGACAGAGTGGAGAAAGAACTCGAGAGATTGGTGTCGGAACAAATTCTTATACCGGTCGAATCAAGTCAATGGGCTACTCCAATTGTGCCAGTGTTAAAAAGAAACGGAGAAATTCGCATTTGCGGGGATTACAAAATTACAGTAAATCCGAGTTTATTGATCGATCGGCACCCAATCCCTCGTGTTCAAGACCTGTTAGCTACTCTAAATGGAGGAAAATTTTTTTCGAAATTAGATTTATCTAGTGCCTATCAACAAGTGGAGCTCGAGGAAAACTCTCAATGTTTAACAACTATTGCGACGCACAAGGGTCTTTTCATGTACAAGCGTATGTGTTTTGGTGTGGCGTCAGCACCAGGACTATTTCAACGAGAGATAGAGAGAGTTTTGCACGGCATAGAAGGAGTTGTATCGTTTTTTGACGATATTTTGATTTCAGGTTCAACTAGCAGGGAACATCTCGAAAGACTTAGAGCGGTTTTGAGCCGTTTCAAAGAATGCGGACTGACCGTTCGAAAAGAGAAATGCGATTTTTTTTGCAAAAGTGTGCAATTTCTGGGATTTTTAATCGATGCACAAGGCATCAGAGCAGATAGGAGAAAAGTCCAGGCGATTTTGGATGTTCTAGCACCCATAGATGTGTCGCAGTTAAAATCATTTCTAGGTATGCTAAACTACTATTCGAAATTTATTAAGCACTATGCTACTGTAATCAACCCATTGTACGAATTGTTAAAACAATCGACTCCTTGGAAATGGACTAGCGAACGAGAAAAAGCGTTCAATTTGGCAAAGCAACTGCTGGTATCGCATGAGGTACTTGTACATTATAATCCCGAATTGCCAGTCAAGGTCACGTGCGACGCGTCCCTGGTGGGACTCGGCGCAGTTCTTTCGCATACTTTTCCAAACGGTGACGAAAAGCCGATTGCTTTTGCGTCAAGGACATTAACGTCCGCGGAACGGGGTTATTCACAGCTAGATCGCGAAGCTTTGGGAATTGTTTTTGGAGTTCGATCGTTTCACCAATTCGTTTATGGTCGCGAATTCTTGTTAGAAACCGACCATAAACCATTGATTTATATCTTTGGGCAAAAGAAGGGTCTTCCGCAAATGGCGGCAAACCGAGTGCAGCGCTGGGCAGTTTTCCTATCAGGCTATAATTATAAAATATCGCATATCAAAGGAATAGATAACGGTCACGCGGACAGCCTTTCGAGATGTCCCCGATCTGGTAATGTTCATGAACCGGACGAAAAAAAAATAGATGACTATTCGTATTTAAATATAGTGAATGAAGACGTAAGCGCAATTAAAGACTGTGATATTAAAAAGGAGACGGAAGTAGATCCGATTCTCAATCAAGTATTATATTATGTTCTCAACGGATGGCCAAATATTGTAAAAAGCGAACTGTTACCATATAAACATAGAGAAAGAGAAATAACCATTGTTGAAGGATGTCTAATGTGGGGGCATCGTATCATCGTGCCAACGAACTTACAAAAGAAATTATTAGACGAATTGCATAGCGCGCATATGGGAATGGTGCGGATGAAAATGGTCGCTAGATCGTACGTTTGGTGGTTACATTTGGACACGGACATTGAAAAACTATGTAAATCATGCGAACTATGTCTACGGAACGCAGATAACCCGCCGAAATCTGAGCTGAATGTTTGGAAATGGCCGAAAGGTCCGGGCCATCGCGTCCACGCGGATTTTTTGGGACCGGTGGAAGGGAGAATGTATATTATTATTATCGATGCGTATTCCAAATGGATCGAGGTAAAAGAAATGAAAGACATTACGTCCGAAAGTACAATGTCAATCTTCAGAGAATATTTTAGCGTGTGGGGTCTCCCGTTAACTCTTGTCACAGACAATGGCCCGTCGTTTTGTTCTCGTGTATTCGAAGAATTCCTCGATAATAATGGTATTCATCATATTAAGACAGCTCCCTACCACCCCGCGTCAAATGGAGCGGCAGAAAATGCTGTACGCACGTTTAAAAATAAATTCAAAATATTATTGGAATCAGGGCTGTCAAAACACGAAGCCTTGTGCCGTTACTTGTTGTGTTATCGGTCTACTCCACATTGTACTACGGGAGTGTCACCAGCAGAATTACACCTAAATAGAGTATTACGTACTCGTATGGATCTTATAAAACCGTCAGTGCGTAAGCACGTGGAAGATAAGCAAAGGAATCAAAAATGTAATTTTCGAGGTAACCGTACGATGGAATTTTGTGTAAACGATTATGTAATGGCTAAAGATTTCAGCAATGGGTCATGGTATAAGGCAAGGGTAACTCAGCGTTTGAGCCCTATTACGTATGAGGTACGCACGCTAGACAATCGGGTCTGGAAAAGACATTTGGATCAGTTAAGAACGTGTTGTCCTGCTTTTAATGCACCTATCGCTCAATCTCTGGCCAATAGAAATAATAATAACAATAGCACTGTGGCTAAAGCATTGCCTGCACTTCCTGTAACCAGTGAGTTAACGGTAGTACCGAATAATATAAAAGAACCGGTTAGGGTGCCTCCTTGTGTGGACAAAAGTGACTCAGTGCCATTGACGGGAACCGACGATAATCACATCGCAAACGAATCAACGAAAAGATTCAGTTGTGGAAACGCTAATAATAGCAAGATGGACAATAATGCGTCGACATGTGTTTCTCCAGTTTTAAGGCGTAGTACGCGCACAGTGAAACCGCGAAAAATGCTAGATCTTTGATCATTAGTAATCGTGGGTGAAATAAATTAAGGTTGGAGGAATGTAATATCTGTAAAGAAACACGTATAAACGTGTTATAGATAGCGCTACGCGCGTCATGCGACGTTTCAACGTGCTATGCTCCCGGCTCGTCACGCACTCCGTTCTCGACGCTTCGACAGATCGTATCGTTATGTTCCTGTAGTCTGTACCTTATCTATTATTAATAAACGACCAATTATATATGTATTCGGCGTACTTCGTGAATACATTACAAGTGCAGTCCCTTCGTGCAATTTGCCAGGCGTTTTGCAAAGCCGTGGAACACGTGGTCCTTTACAGAGCAGTCGATCGCAAAGGCATTTGGAGATAACTAAGAAGAAGGATGATCCAGTCATTATGCTCGATGCTGAAGAAACATCAGAGGAAAAAAAAGAAGACAGAGAAGGAAATGAAGACTCGATGGTATCTCAAAATGAAATGCCGGCTACGTCTAGTCTCATACCAGTCTGCTCTTCGTTCGATGCCAGTGAATTGGTCCCAAGAACTTCCAATTTTTCTTCAATATTAACTCGAACTGATAATATAGAGCAAACTGTTGATTTATTACTAAATAATCCTTGTTCTCATTGTTCGGAACCGTCTACAAGTGAGGAAGATTTTGGAGTTCAAGTAAACAGTGGCGAACTCTCTCCGAAGTTTATGGACTACTTGCAAACTGATCCCAGTTTAAGTACAATGACAGGCACCGAATCATTTGAAGTTTTAGACCAAATCATCGACCTTGCCGAGTGGGCTCTCAGCACTGTCCCTACGCTGAATCTTGTGACGATGACATAACGCAAAAAAATCGGTATGACATACGTAAAATTGAAGCAGAATTGGAGCTACAGTAATTTGGCTATTCTTTTCCATATTTCACCAAAACATGGTCAACGTATTTTTTATTCAATCGTACTTTTGTTTGGGCAGTGTTTAAAATCCGCTATAATTTCTCAGCGCGTACGTCCGGTCTCTCCGACGGCTAGCACAAGAGTCGATCGAAAGAATTGAAGCGATAAACCCGAAAGTCACATCGGAAATATCCTTTGCATAAGCTATGGCACCACCCACAGCGACAGTAGCAACACAGAGACTCGCTATGCAGTAGCGAGCAACATCCACAGCATTAGGAGACTCACCGCTACCATGAGCCATCATTTAACATTTTACATTTATTGAAATCATATCAAGACTTCAAGATGCTGACAACAACAGTCCAAAGTCTACAATCTAACTCCTACTGAGATGCGTTTGTTTGTTAAGTTTAATTTTACGCACAATATCAAAGAATTGTATGGCTCCGCGCAAGGTACTATTTTCGATTCTCTCCTCGTAGTTTTATTTTAACTAAAATGATTGTTTTAAATTGAAATTAATTGTTATGCCTTTTATCGGTAAATTAGTTTGATTATTGATTACATTTGCTATAAGAATCATAATAACGCAAATAAAAATAGTAATAATTCCTAACAGCTATTAACATTAATGTGTTTAGTGATGATTGATGGTTTTTTGTAAAAATTCCAAAAATGCATTATAAAAATTATTCACAAAATCATAATACATTTTTCGTAATAAAACAAAAATGTAAGAACTTTGTAAAAATTGTCATACCAATTATTGCATTATACTAAATAGACGAACTGGATCACAAACAAACAATCTTTTAGTGCACGATAGCTGTTTTTTGACAAGCGTTAATAATAAGCCGCCATGACGGTCAGTTTCACCCTGTGTACTAGCTGTATTACTATATATTTGATACACTAAGTACACGGACGACTCCTATAGGCCATATTTAACACCACGCTCTTGGGTCAAATTTACGAACGTTTCTTATACCGTCTCATCATACGAAGATTGGACTCCTTCCCTATAGTCTCCTTGGATACTGCGTTCGTACTCCTTACGTCTTCTTGGTCTTACGTACCGGTCAGGAAGACTATACTAAAGAAATCCCAATTATGTATTAAAGAAATGGTATACGAATCTGTTGGAAATAGAGTTTCCATTTCGGCCACTATGATGGCTGACGCATCGGCAGTGAGGGTAAATAGCGAAAAACTTCATTCCATTGAGCGAAAATGAAAAGGAACATAATCAAAAACTGAATATTCAAACGCCCTATGCTCATGCGTACGCGAACCAAAAGATAGTAATTACTGCTGGTTGATTATAACAAATTCTGAATCTAATCGTGGAACAGTGGCCATGCGCAGCCCCCTGACACTGGCCTACTATTCCTATACGACAAACGAAAACGCGTTTTTTCCCGGCTTTTGAGTTCTTGAAATCGTCACTACGTAGCATTGGCTGTTATATGGCAGCCTTCGGCTCTAAATACTCTGATCAGCTGAACGATTCTATACTTTCGTTTCGTGCTGTTATCGTTATTGCGATAACAATAACAGAACTGTTACAGCGATAACAGAACCCATCATACACGAGAATAATGGTTTTCATAAAGTTATCTACATTAGACTTTTATTCATGTAAAATATTCGAAACATCGGTGCAACGTACATATACATGCCTGTCACACGACTACTAGCGCCACAGTGCGACACGGACATTTTGTGAACAGCATTTATCTACCAGTGTCAGCCCCCTGGCCATGCGTTAGCTTCTACCCAGCGCTGCAGGTGGCTCAATCGGGTACTACTTAAATCCAGCAGATTCGCCTACTCCTTTTCCAGCTCAATAAACTGAGCTGGCGACTATGGAAATATCGAATTTTTTTTCATACCAATCAATTGTTAGTGTTTGTTAGACAAAATCCAGCGTTTGTCAGACTGTATTTATTTAATAATACGAAAAACAAATTTCATGTCAAAGTTAGCCGCGGGAAAATGGTCTTGTAATGATTTCGAACTTCTCTTCGTAACCAATCGATTGTTAGTGATTGTTAGTCGATTTTTATCGTTTGTTAGAGCTTAATTATTATTTTATCGTTGAAAAACGTTTAATCCCGATAGCACGCTGCAAGCCGCGTGAAGTTGGCAGCATTCCCACAACGGCTGAGCACGGCTTTGTCCATGTAACTCCTCAATTTCAGCGAAATGCAGATTCTTTTCATCCTACTCGATTGTTAGTCGTTTGTTAGTGTTTGTTAGATAAAATCCAGCGTTTGTTAATCTTTATTTATTTAATAATACGAAAAAGAAATTTCATGTCAAAGTTAGCCGCGGGAAAATGGTTTTGTAATGATTTCGATCTTTTCTTCGTAACCATTCGATTGTTAATCGTTTGTTAATGATTGTTAGCCGATTTTTATCGTTTGTTAGAGTTTAAATTTTATTTTATCGTTGAAAAACTGTTCATCCCGATAGCACGCTGCAAGCCACGTGAAGTTCGCAGCATTCCCACGACGGCTGAGCACGGCTTTGCCCATGTAACTCCTCAATGTCAGCAAAATGCTGATTCTTTTCTTCCTACTCGATTGTTAGTCGTTTTTTAGTGTTTGTTAGACGGAACCCAGCGTTTGTTAGACATTTTTATTTAATAATACGAAAAACAAATTTCATGTCAAACTTAGCCGCGGGAAAATGGTTTTGTAACGATTTCGAACTTTTCTTCGTAACCAATCGATTATTAGTCGTCTCTTAGTGATTGTTAGTCGACTTTTATCGTTTATTAGAGCTTACTTTTTATTTTATCGTTAAAACACGTTTTATCCCTATAGCACGCTGCAAGCCACGTGAAGTTGACAGCATTGCCACGACGGCTGACCACGGCTTCGCCCATGTACCTCCTCAATTTCAGCAAAATTTTGATTCTTCTCATCCTACTCGATTGTAGTCCATTGATAATAATTGTTAGATGAAATCTAGCGTTTGTTAGACTTTATTTATTGAGTAATACAAAAAACAATGTTCATGTTAAAGTTAGCCGCGGGAAAATGGCTTTGCAATAATTGCAAACTCTTCTTCGTAACCAAACGATTGTTAGTTGTTTGTTAGTATTAGATTAAATAAAAATTAAGCTCTAACAAACGATAAAAATTGACTAACAATCGCTAACAATGGACTAATAATCGAGTAGGATGACAAGAATTATCATTTTGTGTAAATTGAGGAATTACATGGGCAAAGCCGTGCTCAGCCGTCGTGGCAGTGCTGTCAACTTCACGTGGCTTGCAGTGATTTTCAATGATTAAATAAAAATTAAGCTCTAACAAATGTACTTGCTCGAAAATGTACTTGACGAAATTGCCGAAAGGGCACGCGCGCGTCGCGTCGTATAGTGGCGCCCGCTCGCGTCAGGCGTTTCACAACGAGGCCACCAGTCGTTGGATTGCTGCAACGCCGCGATGGTTGAAAGGACTCGGCGTGACGTTGCGCCGGACAATTTCGTGGACGTTCGTACTAGCCAAGGAGACTGGAGGGAAGAAGTCGACACTCCCGCCTCAAACAGTTCTTTCAATCGGTTGCAGAGGTGTAATGCTCAGTTCCGCCGCAGGCGTCGCTAGTGTTCTTGGGAGGCCATAATATATAGTAATACAAAACTGCATAAGGTGAAACTGACCGTGTTATGGCGGCAAAATTGTTTGCGCCTGTCAAACACAAATATATCTGTCGTGTACACCAGCACAGCAGCTATCGAACTATGTGTATAATAATGGAGATGACTCCTTGCGAATCAATAAGATAAAGGGAAAAAGTAAACACTTTAGGTAGGAATTATAAAACAAATTTCAACTATTGATGGCAGTAAATTAAAAAATATATTGTTCCATGTTATTTTTGTTCGAGTTTTTTTGGGATTGGACGAGTTCTTGGATTGATTGAGACTGCTTCAATTCGCTCGTACAACCAGATACCTATACGAATGCAAAAGAAAAAAAATTAAAACTACCGCGCCTCGAACTCAGGACCTTCAATACAGTAATCTAGCGTTCTACCAACTTCGCCACACAATCATTTGCTAATAAATATAATCTTCTCATATTTAAGTGATTGCCGCGCTTGGTGTTCAATTAGGCTTGACGGCTCGGTCGGTTGGTTCATCGCTTAATTTAATTCATATTTAGCTTCATTTTTAAACGTAAGTAGCAAATCACGAGTTTTCATGGATATACATATAATAAGCACGTGTTGAAAAGACAACCCCAGCATGTAGAGCCAACATTCCCGCATTCGCCCGGTTTCTTGCATGTACATGTTATTATTATTATTTATTATTATTATTATTGCACAGGCAAACAGAGTAACACGCATCTGAATAATAAATACATTACGAGATACATTACAGTTGGTTTATCGCTTTATACGCGTTTCATTACAATTAGCTATATTTTTAAACATAACAGGCAAATCATAGGTTTCCATAATAAAATAACTCGTGTTGTACTTATTATATAATTATTATATCTGATGTGCTTATTATATAATAAGCCCATGTGAATAAAACAACACGAGTTGTTTCATTAACTCTCAATCCATGAAGGGGGGTCAAATCTGTCCGGGCAAAAATTAGAAAAACGCATTTTTTCCGCGCATTGCTTAAAACCTGTTTAAAAAACATATATTAATAATAACAATATCCGAAAAACTCCTGTTCGTCCTTCAAAAGTACATTCTAAAAATGAACCATGAATTTTTACAGATTTTTTTATCAATAATTCTGGGTGTGGTAGCGCGCAGACAAAAATGACCCCCCTTCATGGATTGAGTGCGCCGAAAAACCTTTCATGGATTGAGGATTAATATTATTTATATTTTATTTATTATATATGTGTACACAATATTATTATATATTATAATAGAAGGAATCCCCACTTGGGTGTATTATCATTCAGGTGTGCGCGAGAGAACGCACCATGACTGTTCCAAGTGAGTACGAGAGAGAAACACGATCACCCCAGTTTTGTGATTGGTCATTGAGGCGGAGCTCGAACCTCATGCAGTTTTGTATTGCTATATATTATGGGCGCCAAGAACACTAGCGACGCCTGCGGAGGGACTGAGCACTACATCTCTGCGACCGATTGAAAGAACTTCGGAGATACAGGCTAGATTAGGGAGTTTGGACTTCTTTACTCTAGTCTCCTTGGTACTAGCCAAATCATCGGAACATGGAGGCTAGATCACGGTCTTTACAGGCAGAGATTAGTAGGGAGATTTACAACGCTCCCGTTTTCGGTGTGCCTCGGGAATGGCGCTAAATCGCGACGACGAGTTCGGGAATATAATTTTGTGATCATCGCCTCTACCGAGGTTGCAGATTCCCTTGTAGCCGTGCGAGTCGTGATCACCGCTCAAGCGGTATCGCAGTCAGCGTGAACACGAATGGGTAGCTCGGTGGGGGAAAAGTCTCCGCCCCTCGCAAATCTCGCTTACTCGACAGGCGAACGGAGCGAGGTTTTCCGTCCGATCGAGCTCGACATATTTGTGTGGCCGTACTGCGGATTAGAATATGCATTAAATGAATTTCAAAGTGAAAACATGTATCGAGATCATTGTTTTCTCTTGGTTGCCTGCTTATGCCGAGAATGCGGGTTAAAAAAATCAACGACGAAACGCGTTGGAAAATGAAACGCCGAAACGACCGGGGAAGGTTCAAAAAGAAATCTTGAGCCTTTGCTGCGGTCGTTTCGGCAATTTTTTTTTTAACACTAAACTTTATAGATAAGCGTGTATCATAAATGTTTATCTATCCTTAATGAGCGTCGTGGCTGAGTTGGCAGCTTGACGGATTAACAATGCTTGCGGTCCGGGTTCGATCCCCGGTCAATCGATTTCTTTACCTACTTTTTTCTTCATTTTATATTCGAAAAATCTCGGCCTTCCTCTCGCTTTAGCTACTCTCGCCTGTCCAGGCATTATTTATCATATTTAATTAATATATGTTTAATTTAAAAAAAGACATTGCTACCGGGGACCGAACCCGCAGTCGCTCGCCCGGCCGGACGCATAGTGAGGTTGCCCAAAACGAGCGGGCGTTTTAATTTTTGGTGCAAACGGTGTTGGAAAACATTATTAAAAAATAAATGTTTCTCCCAATACGTAAATGAGTTTTTATTTTTCCCCTTAGAATATTAATTATAAAAATTGTTGGAAAAAAGTGCCGAAGCGATCGAGAACGGCTCAAAGAGAACTTTGAGCCTTTCTCAATCAGCATTTTTTTCAACACATTTCACATTGGATTAGGGCGCGTACACAAATAACGTAACGCTAAATTTTCCAATTTTTGACTGCCCAGTTTCTGCTCCGTGTTCGAGTGCCCAGAAACGTCGAATGATACAAAAAATGGGTCGATGCTATTCCGGAACTGAAAGAGTCTCAGAACGTGTGTGAAAAACATTTTGAATAACGATGTATTGTAAGACATTGGAGAGAAAAAAGGATGTAAATGGTCGTATTATCGCTTTTTATTGGTTTCGTATATTATGCAGTTTACACGACAGTACGGTACATTAAGTTAGGGCAAACGGCGCATGCGCTGTGGTCAGGCGGGAAAAGGACAGAAGAGCTATTTCTCTCTTCGTCGCACACTTCTTTCCCCTGCCGTCACGCACC
The DNA here is from genome assembly GCA_963210295.1 of Ophion ellenae. Classification (NCBI taxonomy): domain Eukaryota; kingdom Metazoa; phylum Arthropoda; class Insecta; order Hymenoptera; family Ichneumonidae; genus Ophion; species Ophion ellenae. The sequence goes on from OY723392.1 coordinate 43,578,888, forward strand.
AAGGGACAGAAATCGGAATAAAAAACAGAGCCGCTAGGGTGCCTACTACTACCCCCACTACCGCCGTTGTCAGACCTGTATGTAAGACTGCAATAAAGCACACAGACGACGCCTACAGGCCGTATTTAACACCGCGCTCTTGGGTCAAATTTACGGACGTTTCTTATACCGTCTCACCACACGAATATTGGACTCCTTCCCTATAGTCTCCTTGACCTGTGTTGTAAGACCGTGATTGCACGTTTACACAGTTTCGCCGGATCCCACCAGATGGAGACGGAGGTTTGAATATGTAGAGAGATTCGGTCCGCGGCTCTCTCTACTCCCGTAGTTGTCCGCGGCTTGTCCAGGTTTTAAAAAGTCGGTAAGATAGGAGGAGGCAGGCAGGAAAAGAATTTTTGCGTTTCGTCTCGGGTACAGTGACAGACTCATCAGTCGGGCTGTGTCACTGCACCCTGCCCTATACGCGCTGGGTATTAGGATCTAGGGGAAAGACGGTTGTTATATATTGGAACGCATGCCCCTGCGACCGATTATGAGAAACGCTGGAATGATGTAGCCGCGTAGCGGTGAGATGGTGGAACTAGTAGGACCGCCACAAGTACAGCTAAGGGCTATCCTCTTGGGCAACCTAAAAAAAAACAAAAAAAGAAGCCGATATCGGCATACATTTTCCGAGATCCCTGAAATATTTTCTCGACCGCACAAGACATTCCGCTTTTACAAGTTTTTCAAAAAATTCTTACGAAATTGATTCGGGGCTAATCAAGCTTGTTAGTAAAGTTAAAAAGTCTAAATCCATTCCCGAAAGATGAATGCGAGGGAAATTGACGTCTCCCATAGACGGAGCATAGATTAGTGCGGCAGTTTGCCGAGTCACGGCGTACCAAGCGGTGTCGCCCACCCGCCCTTCTCTCTTCTCCGCGGTTGACTGAGCTAGTCGCCATAAAAAGATCGAGCGTTCAACGTTTCCCTCACTTGCCCCGCCGCCTTCGCCACGAGCTCCACCAGAAGACTTGCGCGTAAATGTGCCGGGCGCGTGAGTGCGACTACAATGTACTCCAAAAGTCCATAGAGAGTCGAGAAAAATCGCCCGCCGCACACCTCTTTGCCGACCTTACTCCTCGCGTGCGCACCATTGACTTTAGGACCTCGGGGGTATTTTATTAGGCGGGACCACGGTTTTATATACAGATCTTGAAACGACGGTAGTGGGGGGAAGGTTCGCTTAGCGTCTAGTTTTTGCTTCAATTTTCGGCCGCATGGTGCGTATAGGAAAGGGGCCCCCCTGTGCGAAAGAGGCAGCACAGACATTGTGTGCGAGAAAAACAGCGATCTCTTCTGTCTTGTACACAGCGCATGCGCTTCAGACTGTAATTTCTCGATTACATGTTCTTGATTCTTTTTCCTAAGAAATATGTAGTACTAAGGAATATGTAGAAAAGAAATTTTCCTAAGAAATATGTAGAAAAGTAAATTACAAAGGCATGAATTTCCACGCAAAAATGGACAAATACATACATGCTCAAAAATATAATCAAATCTTTATGACGGTAATCCTATCGCTTCACACAAGTCATACCACTGATAATACTTGAGACTTGTACAATTTATATTTTTAACATATGCCAAAAAAATCATTTGTAATAACTAAAACTTTCCATGTGTAAACTGCATAATGAATGTTCACATTTAATTAGAAAAATTCAAAAACCGTTATTCCAACGATTCGCGCAGTATTCCTAGGTTTTATATTTGGCAACGATGGTTCTATGTCCGTCTCTTTTTACTCAACAAGGCGAGTTTAACATCCATGCTTTGCAACGTCGATCTGTCAAAACGATGTCAGGTGCGGGAAATATAAAGCACCGTATCCGGGCGACGACTAGTAAAAAGCGTGGAAAATTTGTGTCGACGAAATATGTCGGCTAAGAATTAAATATGTGTGGAAATTCGAATGAGTGAGATGAGTTTAGGACTACAATCAGCTGTTGCCTTGCTGTCACGTCTCTTTATCGTAGCATGTGGTAATAAATCCAATACCGGAAGTTCAAATTAAACTTAATATTATATAAAACTTAGGTCAATAAGCATAATTTTTTTCTGAGAGCATTGGATTACTACAAGTGTTAAGTATGTAAATCTGATTATTTTTAAGAATCTGACGGATTCCCACGATTATATACACTTTTGTAGCGATCGGAAATTGGGTTTTCTTATGTAGTCTCGAAATTCCTTCACAAAAATACGCAATTTTTTTTCTCTGTAATTAGATCGATAACCGACCCAAAAAATTACAAAGACGATTCTTAATATATTTTGTAAAGCTCAAAAAAAATTATGTAAAACCTTTGGATTGAAGCCTGGCGATAGGATTACCTTAACCGTGTTCAGAACTCAAGTGACCATGATAAAAGTGATTCGTATTTTATTGCTCCTATAACGGCAGTATAGTTAAGCTAAATGCTTCCGCTTGCACTCGGAACCGGAAAGTTGTGGATCGAACCACAGATAATTTTCTTTCCCTTCTGGTTATCAATATAGCATTTTAAGTAAAAACTTCGGTATGGCCAATTTATAATTGAATACTTCTTCCAATTTTTTAATTTTTTTATTTTAATGAATTTTTGTAAGTGAGTATTTATAATTGACTTATAAATAAAACGTTTATATATGTTATTGGTGTGATTCTTTTTAATTGAGTAGAATTGAAGATTTTTTAATAATAACTACGGGACTTCGTTGCGTACAGTTGTAGAAGCTAATGTATATCATGTTATGATCGGTTTAGGTTAGTCTCATCATGTCCCCCGATCACAACGACACACGGTGGCTGCGATGAGAACGAAAAGCTTGGACAAGAGACGGCCCACTTGCCGCCTATCAAATACGACCGCCGTTCCAAGACCTGTATATAAGACCGTGGGCAGGGCACCCGCGCGCACGTCGTACCGCCTATCCGTGTGCTGCGCGCGTTGCGTACGTGTATGCGCCCTCGGCTGTCAAGCCACCCGCGGCCAGTAGAGGATAAACCATCGAGAGGCCATCGCCTCGAGTACTCTCCCCGAGTCCGCTTCAGCTGTGACAAGAACACCTGGAAAAGCGGACGCGAGACAATACGAAAAAAAAAAAAAAAGAGGGAGAAGGAACGACGTCGCGGAGTGACGGCGGCAGGGTGGGGGTAGGCAGGCTGGCGCGCGCGAGAGAGAGAAACGAGTCGGGTCAACGAATGAGCGAGAATCGGCGATAAACGGCGGCTCGACGAGAGAGCCGCAAAAAGAGAGAAAGAGAGAGTAGTAGGAGGAGGAACCGAGGCTAGCGAACGGAGCCAACCCAACGGAGTAAGAAGCAACGCGGCGACTTGGCCCCCCCCGTGTGTGTGTGTCGACGTGGTGGAATAGAAACGCTACTAGAGCGGTGATACGAGAAATTAAAAAAAAAAAGCGACAATTTTTAACGTAGGAAGAAAAAAAAGGTGTATTCGCGGGCTCGCGTCCCAACGGATTACAAGTGGATGAGGGTGGGGATCAAGATTTCCGATTGTGTAGCAAGGTGTAAACTCCCTACTGTAATAAACACACACACACGCACAACTTAGGAAACTCGACATTTTTTTATCCGGAAAATCGGCCATTTTCCCGTCTCACAGTCCCGCTGTGTGCAATATTTCTCCGAGACGTCATTGAGTCGCGTTTTTTTTCTCGTTCTTTTCCCCTCTGCGTGCGTCTCTTCGTTCGGGATTGCGCTCCGTCTCGTGATTTCTTGATCTTCGTTGAATAGTGAGTACAATGAATCGGTCAACGTGTTCGGAATAACGTGCGGAGTAACCCTCGGAACGACGAAATTTTTCTGACAAGGAGAAAATAAATAAAGCGAGGAATAGCCGAAGTGATCGAGCAGCGGCCCCCTCCCCTTGCGGCGAGTGGCTCCCTCTACGCGTGTGCCCAGTGTATCCGCGGAGCACCGAGAGTGCTCTCTCGATCGTGGGTCCGCGAATTTTAGCCATACATATATACGTGTGCGTGTTTAGATATATATGTATCCGTATATAGATATATTTGATGAAATAAATAACGATAAATAATGATAAACTATACGTATGTGTATAAATGGTGAGCGGTGTGTAAAGTGTCGCGAGGGATCGTTCGTCGCTCGTCCGAGGCTATACGTCAGTGTGTCTCCGTTGGTTGGTGGCTGTGCCGTGTGAGTGCGCGTCGCTGTTGAGCAGAGTGCGCTGCGCGCGCATATCTACCGTCTTTGTCCCGCGTGCGGCTTGTTTTTTCCTTTCTTTTTTGTTCTTTCTTTCGTCGCGGTGAAGGAGAAAGAGGACGGTACGTTACGAGACGGCTCGATAGAGCCCGCGCTTACCGACCTCTGCTTACCGACTGAGCCGAAAAACGAGAGCACGAACGCAGAGGGAGAGAGAAGGAAAGAGGAAGCCTCGTCTTTCTCCCCCCACCCCTCCCATACCTTCGCCACAGCTACCTCGTTCTTTCTCTCCACTTTTTCTCTTCCTCTCTCTCTCTCTCTCTTTCGCACTCACTCGATCCTCCTGGTCGAGGAGCCTTTTACGCGAGAGAAAAACGACTTATTCACCGTGTGCACAGGACGCCTCGATGAAATATCGCAACGAGTAAATTTTCGGCCCCGGGGGGGAGAGAGGGCTATAACGACGCGCGCGGTTAGGAGACATAGGAGCCACGGGGAATAAAGTTCGCGAAGGTGCGGTTTTTACGTGTGGAATTATACATCGCGCTCGCGACAGAAGGCAAAATAGAAGGAAAACGGGAGAAAAAAAGGCCGAGCCCGTAAGCAGAAGAGACAGAGCGCGAAGAGTGAAAAGGAAAATTCATTTGCGACATCCAAGTGGCGTGCAATGTGATATCTGTCATTGATGTCCGTGGTGGTAGCGACGACGAGGCTCGAGGAAAATTCACGTGTCTTTGAGGTAGTCGATTACGACGCGAGGAGGGCGAGAAAATACAGGAAAAGAGCCATCGTTAGTGCTTACGGGCCTGGTGGGCCTAGCCTCGATTGGGCGTGCTCCTACAGGATTATTCACGAGAATCCGGGAACTTAGCGCAGTTTCGAGCGAAAAGACGAGAAAAAACAAACAACTCGCGAGGAATCGTGTAAGAGTGAAAAAGGAATAAGTGCGCGTGTGTGTGCGTGTGTGTGCAAGAGAGAAGTGAGTGGGCAAGAGAGAAAAAAAACTGAGCGATTGTCTTGAGCTCGCGCAAGTTACGGCCCTGAGACTCTTCGATCGAGACGTCGGAATTTTCTCATCGTTTTTCCTTACGCGTTTACGAATTCTCGGCGTGGTGCGCGAGAGGATACTAGCCTCGCTTACTTTTTTTTCACCGCTCGAACGAAGTCGTTCGGCGAAGTGGAGAGGTGGCGGATAAGGAGGCGGTATCAGGATGAGCGGAAGACCGAGGACGACCTCCTTCGCAGAGGGCACCAAACCACCCGCGAATCCGCCCCTGGGCGGCATGAAGATCAGCAGTGAGTAGTGTTATATACCCTCGCGCTCTTCTTTTTTATTTCCCTTCTCACGTTTCACTCCTTCCTTTCACGTGTCTCTGCTGCATGTACATACATAAACGCGCATGCGAATGTACAATGTGCAATTCGCGAGGTTTAACCGGTGGCTCGTCCAATTATCGATCGAAAAGAAGTGAAATATTTCGGGGCGCAGGTCGGCGGAGGGGGAGACTACGACGATATTTTTCGCTCGCTCGCTTTCGAGGTTATGCATTCGCTGTGGCGGGAAATTCGAATGTTTTGTTTTTCTCTCCCGATGGCTTTGCGAGCGAGAAAATTGGCTCGTGGACGCTCAGTCGACGAAACTCACAGATACGTTTCGCACGATGGACGAAAAAAAAAAAACACGCAAATCCAACTGCGATGCCGCGAGCGGGAAATTCGAATTCTATTGGTGCCCGCGTCACTCAACGTCAAAATCTCGCGCTTCGAACGAGGAAGGTGTGCAATTCTTCCCCGCCTCCTTTCGGAAAAATCGTGTCGGAGCTTTCATCGTTGGAACGCGACGAAAATTAATTTTTGACAAGCTTTTGTTTAACTTGACTTTCTGGGATATGCAAAACGGAAAATCGATGTTTTACCCACTTTTCGACTACTCAGAGCTCTGAAATTTTGCAACATGCATCTGAAAGGTGACGATGCATGATACAACTTTTAAAAAATCCATAAAATATTCAACTTTGAATGAACAATTGGCGATATCTAATCATTCATATAAAATCTCACTAACAGATACAAAGAAAATCGTAGCCGACTGTGTTTGCATGTGAAAAGTTTATATGCAGCAATTAGTCGTAAGTTCAATCCCAATTACAGTCTTCGTTATTTTTTACAAGCATTCCATGTTCCTAACGTACAAACTCGTAAACTAGTCAACTACTAGTAACAACTAGCTAGTGAAATCAATTGAATACTAAAAAGTAGTAAATAATTTATATGTAAAAAAAAATATTGAAAAAACAAGCTTTTATTTAATGTACTGAAGAGTAGAAAATCATTTGTTTACCAAGTCACCTATGTCTGACTATAAATAAAAGCTTGGGGCGTCATACTTTAGACATATCATTTTTAATTTCTATAAATCCGTTAACATATCAACATTATTTAATTTCACTGTAAAACAACCTTAGATTTCTTAAGGGGCCACAGCAACGGGTATAAAAACATGTGCAAATTTAACAATTTTTTTCGTATGAAAAAACGATTTACTCATAAATTTAATTACACATCTATTCAGTATGAATATCAAGCTGTTAGAAAAGAAAAAAAAAATATATATATATATATATTCGATGTACAAAATGGCCGACTGTTAATATTTTATTTTGTTATTTTTCTTGGGCGTTCCGCGACGTGACATTTAGCATCGACAATTTTTTACCTAGAACAAAAAACAAAAATCCTCGCCAATCTACATTAGAATACCTTGAGAAGTACGTACGGAATTTAAAAAATATTGTTTTATTGAAAAGTTGTAGGTATTTGAACTTAAGAAATGAATTTTCAGTGAAAAATTTCGTTATAACTGCTCATGAATTGCTCATAAAATGAAAAGTTTTCGATAAATCAGAAATTCCGTACGTACTTCTCTGCGAAATCCAATTAGAAACATAACTTTTAAATTTGAAGTAAATCGAGTGGAAATTGTTGAAGTTATTTGTCACGCCAATGGGAAAAAACCTGTTTCGAGAAGTTTCGAGTAGTCGGCCATTTTGTACGTCGAAAAAAATATATATATATTTTCTAACAACTTGATATTCATACTAAATAGATGTGTAATTAATTTTATGAGTGAATCGCTTTTTCAGAAGAAAAATTTTTTAAATTTCTCACATGATTTTATACCCGTTCTGATGATACTGAAGTTTGCATCGTTGGAACGCAACGAAAATTCCGTAGACAAATTTTTTTTTTGCAAATTCGGGCCTCCAAAAACAGTCAAACTTTTTTCAGGGTCATTATTAATGATCTGAAGCCCAAACATGTAAGAAATATTTTTGAATGATAATGGAAACGAGGGAATAAAATAATAAAAATGAATTTTCGTTGCATTCCAACGATGCTAACTTCAACGTCGCCCGTTACTGTGGCCTAAGGCCTTGGATAAAAATCCTGAAACTGAGTATAAACGAGTGATAATAATTTTTCTCTCATTACTATTGTGCCAAATTAAGGCGTTACCCCCACTTGTAGCGCAAAAAAGGCCTTTTTCATGAATTTTTTTAAAGAAAACTACAAAACTTTTTAAAGCGATCAATATACCATCTTAAAGAACACATCTTGAAGAACTTTCAGTAATTTTTTTATTGAAAAATATTACATTGTTTAGCGGCAAATGGCCGTCAATGAAATAATGTTTTTATATACACGGTTTGCGGTGACCAACATTGCGGCGAAGTGGATCATCTGAAAAAAAAATGCGGATGGATTTAGTCAAATATAAGTATAAACTAGTCTTTAATCGAAGGATTTTAAAAAATATTCATTTTTCACAAAATGGCGGACAGTCAAAGTTAATGGTTCGATTTTAACGAAAAAAAACGGCCGTTTTTTTGCTATAAAACGGCCATTTTTTTCGAAAAAAAAATCGAACGATTAAAGACTACATTTTTATGTATTAAATAAGCCTGCAAAATTTCCAGAAGATCGGTTCATTAGTGTTCGAGTAATGTTGGTCACCGACTTCAGAAATGCCATTTTGAGAAAAACGCGTTTAAAGTTTCTCTTTCAAGGCTCTTTCAACGCGGATTCTTCTCTTTCAACGCTCATATCTCAGTCAATTTTGTTCGGATCGACTTGAAATTTTCAGGACATATTCTCAGATACTTATACTTAAAAAAAATGCAATAAAAAAAATCGATTTTTTCAAAATCGCAAGTGGGGGTAACCCCTTAAATACGGTTGATGAAACTTAATTGATCAAATTTATAAAACATTTGAAAGGTTGAGCGCCCCAAGCTTTTTTAACCAAACAAAATATTTTCTACTTTTTATCACATTAAATAAAAGTTTGTTTTAACGAAAACATTTTTTTTACACACATTTCCGATTGCCAAAGCTTTTTTTCGGCGGATTGGAGCGACGAAGGTCACTCAAACGTTTTCCGGGATCTTTATTTAAAATTTGCAACACGAATGGTGAAAATGAAAGAGAAAAGAATTTTCGTTGCATTCCAACGATGCAAACTTCAATACCGTTCGGCGAACACGAATTTGCGCCGACACGCAATGACGCTCGCCTCGGCGTGAATTCGTGACTTGATCGTGTCTCTCGTCGATATACCTGATCGATCGACCTTAGGTTAGGGGCGGGGGACCCTTCACTGCGTTTCTCGCTCCCGAGGATGAAAAAAACAAGATGGCTGCTTCGCTCTACGACCTCAGCGGGAGATTCGAATTTTACGACGCTTTTTTTTTGGTTTTTTCTTTTTAAATGACTGATTCGGGTTCGTTGTCGTTTTCCCGTGGTTATTCGCACCTGTTTGCGCAAAGTTCTCATTCTCTTTATACAAAAGTTGCAAAGTCGCAAAACTTTTCCTAGAAAACATACATATAGTTCGAAGGAGATTTCAAGGTCACCTTCATTTTGTTAAATTGGACCAATATTTTTCCTCTGAATTTGATCAAGGAACTCAAAGTTAGTTGACACACCAAATGTCGAGACGATCGATCAATATGCAGTGTGAAGAATCGACAAAAACGAAGTTTCAATGTATTTAGACTTGTATCGATTAAAATACGGTGCAAATGCTTGCACCCATGGAAGGTGTTCAAAGATAGTCTTAAAGTTTGCATTGTTGCAATGCAACGAAAATATTCGTCATAACGCCTAATTTGTTTTGCACATTTGAGCTACAATGCCACTTAACGGAGACTTTGTCCTTGGAGTGCCATATTTCAGGTGTTTACATTTTATTTTTTTTAAAGGAAGCGAGTAAAGCTTTTTGAGTGCGGTTTTTTCTTGCTTTTATTCATGATATACAGAACGTTAAAAAAAAAATTTTTTTTGAAAAAAAAACCCAAAATGGCGGCCGTTGCAGCTCCGCGAAAACAGGTCCTCAAATCGCGGGAGGTAAACGGCTGACATCACTGCCCCCTCTTTGTTGATCTGAAACACAAATTCAAAGCATATTATCAATCTGTGACCCTTTGGTCATGGAATGACGGATGGGTTTTTCGTTTAGTACAAATTTCGGAAAATGGCGGCAATTTAAAAAAAAATCGAATTTTCGCGTTTTTTTGCATAAAAAGATAAATAATAAATGCAAAAATGTATCTATCGAAAAAACGATCCGTCATTCCGCGAAGACATATTTTCTGAGTATGCTCTCCAAATTTCAGGTCGATATGTTAATTACAGCGGTCAGGAGAATGTCAGCCATTTTTAAAAAGGTGTTTTCGAGAAAAACGCGTTTAAAGTTTTGTAATGTGTTTACACAAATGTGTTTATAATTACCGCTAATCGGCAATGCCTGGTCCATAGAGGCATCCCTCCTCTTCTTCTAGCTGCTCATGTTGAGCCGCTAACATCTCCCGCCGATTTCAAGGACAAAGTCTCCCTTAAACGTTTTTGAGGATCCTTATATTAGGGATGTGTAACCTAAATCTGCAAAAAAAAACGATTTTATGTGATGATAAGAATAAAGAAATTTAACTAAGCGAATTTTCCGCTTTCTTGCAGGCAAAGTTTGTCCCCGAGTTTTTTATTTCTTCATTCATTATTATCCAAAATCATATTATGCAGATTTAGGTTGTATGTCGCTAAGTAACAATCTCAAACAAAGTTTGCACCATTTCTCGTAGCTCAAATCTGCCAATGGAAACTTGGCAATTAAAAAAAATCATTTTAGTTCCATTCCAACGATGCAAACTTCCACGCCATTCAACACACGCACGCCTACACAAGGTGAAATAATGTTTATCTCAATAAATATTATCCCTTAAATTTTCAATGAATTCTTGGTCAAACTTCAGGAAAGAGAATCCCAAAAAATGCCGCAGTAAAAATTAATTTCTTAGTAAAAAAAATACTATCTTTAACGTATTAATTTCAATGGCCTTGAAGTTGCATCGTTGAAATGCACTATTTTCATTTCCTAATTATCATTATTTCTAGGGTTTTATTTCATAAAATTTATTTTTCTAAAATCCAAATATGAAAACAAATATTTTGTGAAATAAAAAAAAAACGAAAAGGAATTTTCGTTCCAACGATGCAAACTTCGAGATCATTAATCCAATTCAAAATCAATTTCTTACAAATTCTTGGTAAATGACCTTTCTTCAACATATTCAATTAATTAAAAATTGATTTATTAGTAAAAAAACCGTTTTAGAAAAAAAAACATACCTTGACTTTTAGTCATATGTATACATGTAGCGTAAAATAATTTTTATTCCAATAAATAATAATTCCTAGTGGAAAAAAAACAAAAACAATACGTTAAATTTACTCATATCTCTCTTTCTCTCTCTCTCTCTCTCTCTCTCTCTCTCTCCCTATACACACACACACACATATAAGTGCAATTAAAATTGGTAGTAATATATAAGTACACACGGAAGTCACACACGTGTGTACTTATATGAATGTGCTTCCGTGTCCATATATACATATAGATATATAGATAGATATGATTTGTGTGCAGCGTGGTGGTCACGCCTGGCTGGCAAAACCTTAATTTTAGCTAGAACAGATTGCACACTACGAACGATGCTGCTCTTCTCTCTGCTCCCACAGTCAGTTCGCCCGTTCCACCGTCGCGAGTTTTTTTTTTTCAAATATTTTTTTCATTCAAATCCGTCTCGGTCTTTTCGACTTTCCGTCCGAAGTCGGTGTTTTTCATTTCGCTTTTCGACCCGTCAAACGCGAAAGCGTGCATTATCGTACACGCGTACGTGTGTACGTACACATGTATAAGCACGTCCGTGTATGCGGAAAACGGTTTCGAGTGTAGTGAATGATGTGCCGACAAAAGTGAACGGGTAGACCCTCGTACGTGTGCGTGTTTTTTTTCTCCTCATTCCCTTTCTTTCTTCGCATGCTCTCGAGTTTGTTTTACGTGCACTTGTTTTGTCGACGTTTCGTCGTCGCGAAGTGTCTCAGGGTGGCGCGAGAAAGGCTGTTTTTCGGCCGCTTTGCGAACGAGGAAAAGACGCACGAGTGACGGAGGCAAACCGACGGATTTTGGCCGAGTTTTTGTTGGCTTTATTTTATTTTGCTTGTTTTTTTTTTTCAACCTGGATTCGTTTGGTGTTGAAATTTGCATCGTTGGTACGCAACGAAAGTGTTTTTTACATTTTATTTTCCAGAGTTTTATTATTATAGATCTTTTTTTAAAGATCTATATTGTAGACAGCTAAATAAATGTCTTGAAAAATGGCTCAAGGATTTTTGTATGAAAAATCTGTGGTAAGGAATTGAAGGAATTTAAATAAATTGATTTTCGTTGCATTCGATCGATGCAAAGTTCAACCTCGTGGCTTCGTCAGGAATTAATGTTTTTTTTTTCGTGCTGGTTTTCCTTCTCGGCTAGCTCTCCAGTTGAGATTAAAGTTGACATCGTTGGAACGCAACGATGTTTTTTTTCTTTTTCGTATTGCCCATTTTTTGGCACATTGAGGCTACAAATATTACTGAAATATTTTTGAAGATGCTTGTTAGAGACCCATAACGTGAAAATGCAAAAGAAGAATTAAGGTAGTTATGAAAATAAGGCGAGGAAAATATAAAGAAGGATTTTCGTTGCAGTCCAACGATGCAAACTTCAATACCATCTTCCCAGCACTTTTTCTCTCCGAACGTCGTGTGACTTTTTCATTTTTTTTTCCCCCACTTTTCATCGCACGATAAGCCCTCGTTTTTATCGTAATTTTTGCGAAAGGCGCAAATGTCGAGAAAGAGACGAAGCCAGTTAAACCTTGGCAGCAGTGATCGAAAGACAAGAAAAAAACAACACATCGATCTTATCATCGAAGTCGACGGGATCCTCGGGTGTATTGTGATCGTCATCGCAATCGATTACTTTCGACGATTATTCGTAGCGCACTTTTTCGCGCCTCGTCGATGAGCGGGCTCGACCCTCAACACTCCTAGCCAGACTATTCGTCTTTATTCTCATCACGGCCGTGAATATTCGTCGCAGCCGCGCGCGGATGATCTTTCGAAATAGTTCAATCAAATGTCCGTAAATAGATCCATTCGAATATCCGCACGCCGTAATACGTGGGAAACGATTAATCGATTGCTGTTATGTCCGATTGGACTTTTTTCCCCCTTCAGTTGTTGACATCGAAATTTATAGGAGACGGTTGATTGACGTCTAGACAAGCTTGGGGTCCAAAGACAGGTCGACTTTTAACGCTTCGCGGTCACACGTTCTTGGCTATAACGCGCTGGTCACAGGGGGTCACAATGACCCCAGCCATGTTCCAAACGATTGCCCCGTTGACCGTATCGTTCCGAATGACCCATAAAAATTCAGGATTTTAGTTCGAACATTCTAGAATGTGGCATTCTCGATATTATATTTTTGTCGAATTTTAAAATGGTGGAAAAAAATTAGAAACGGCTCATTGCGTAAAATAAAGGCTTTTTTACTAAAGAAAAAATCATAATTCTTGCAATATTCAAATTCTTTGCGTAAAATTGTAGGGTGATGCTCTTGAGATATAATAGTTTAAGGAAAAAAAATAACTCAATGGTGGGAAATAGTTTAAGGGGCTATACCAGTGTAAACGCTGAAAATTTGGGTGATTTTCGGGACTTTTTGGAAGAAAAGTACTCAATTAAATGTGCCGGAAAATTAGGAATATATTTGGCTATATTTGACCTATATTGCACCATTTTTTCATAGAAAAATATTGAGATCCAAGCGACTTATGCGCTGCCTTCGGAGGCGCAAAAAAAAGTTCCTCCACTGCTAACATGATTCCGGCCGATTGAGTAGCTGAAACCGAAAAAGGAAAAAATGTCGTTAAACTGGAAGGTATTTCCTCTACAATGACGTAGGATTTTCGAAAAATATCAAAATCTAACAAAATGGCGTAGTTATGAAAAAAAGTCTGTTTTCTTGCCTATAAAATGGTCGTCTTTTTCAATGCCAAATCGTCAATTTTCATCCAATCCAAAATATGCTCCGTCATTGTAGAGTAAATATGTTTAAGAGTACTCAGTTCAAATTTCAAGTCAATCGGATAATTGCTCTTTGAGTTACAATGTCAGCAAATTTGAAAAATCTCATTCCGAGAAAAACGCGTTTAAAGATGTAACTATCGATTTTTGCAAGATAAAATGATATTGATATGAATGATATAAATGATAATGATATTCTTGAAAGTATGAACTGTCGAAAAAGGCAAAAAAATCGATTTTTTAAAAGTGCCACACTGGTATAGCCCCTTGAGGAAAAAAATAGCTGCACGTCCGACCCTAGTCTGTACTTACTAAGGGTACACCAAAGCACCGTTAGAAGGCAGGCCAGTTGCCTGGGCCGCCAACAACTTGTAATAGTAATTTTGCGCTTGGGGTCGTTTTGACCCCGGTTAACCGCAGAGGGTTAATGGTAATTTTTTCTGATAAGGGCATTGGGATGACGAGGTCGGGCTTTTACACACAATTAAGGGAGGTGATACCCCTAGGTGAGAAAAATTTCTGCTTTTCGGGATTTTTTTTTAAAGATTTTTACATGGTATATTTAAAATTCATCTTTAAAAATGGCGAATGTATGGCGCGGTCTCCTAGACGGGTTGCGACAGATCTTGTCAGACGGCGTGACACGTGACGTCGGCAGGATTAATCTGAACAAAAACCAACGAAGTATTTCTTTCATTAACACTCATACGTCGAATATGAACCAAGAAAAAGTCAGAAATGTTGAAAATCGATTAAATGCTACGCTTTGAAACAAAAACATTATATTTTCCGAAAAAAATGGCTACATTTAGCAATGAAAAGTTACTTTTTATTTTCGAAAACATTTAGGGTCATGTTTTAGATAATAAGGTTAGAAAGATTTGTACTAAATTTCATCAGAATCGGTTGATAAGTTGTTTAGCTATACGTCATGCCAGTTTTTAAAATGTAGTTTGAAAGACCGTACCATACATCCGCTATTTTTTTAAGGTTAATAAATAAAAAATACCATGTCACAGCCAAAACTAATAATAAAACATACCCTACGTCAAAAGATGGTGAAGAAATCTTTCCTTAAAAAAAAAAAATCGTGAAAATCAGCAATTTTTTTTCCTCGTCTAAAGGTATCTGGCCCCCTTAATACATAGTTTTTCGAAGTTTGAGATTTTTTGGTTGAAGAATATTGATAAACAATGAAGTTCCTATTATTTACCGAAAGTGCCGCCGTTGCTGCATGGGCAATCGGTGTAGCACCTTCTGACAGGGTATCGAAGTTTGCATCGTTGGAATGCAGCGAAATTATTACTTTTTCTTTGTATTGCCCAATTTTTGTTCACATTTAGGTCACGAATATCGCTGAATTTTTTTTGGAGATCCTTAGTAGAGATCCATAATCGAAAACTGCAAAAGAGGAGTTTCAATGATAATAAAAATAAAGAAAGTAAAACACACATAAATATATATATATACACACATATGAAAGAATATGCCCTGACCGATTCATAGACGCCGACCCAAAGCCGCTGAAGCTAATTACATGAAGTTTGGACAGTAGGTTTCTTTCGTGACGTAAGCACCCACCAAGAAGGGATTTTTCGAAATTCAACCCTTGAGGAGAGAAAAAGAGTGGCAAAGTTTGTATAGAAATTTAAAAAAATCGTCGTATTTGCTCGCAATTTGGGATTTGTGCTTCTTGACGCAATTAATAAAACACGTATTTCAGCGTTTTTGGAAATTCAACCCCTAAGGGAAGGAAAAGGGTGGAAATGTTTGTATATAATATAAAAAAAATCTGGGCAGAAGATTTACTTGAAACTTAGTATTAAAGCTCGTCAACACAATTAATAAAACACGTATTTTAGCGTTTTTCGAAATTCAACCCCTAAACGAAAGGGGGTGCAAAAGTTTGTACGGAAAATTTAAAAAATCAGGTCAAATTTACTTCAAACTTTGTATTACTGCTCCCAGGCACAATTAATGGAATTTCAGCGCTTT
This sequence comes from Ophion ellenae, assembly GCA_963210295.1. Taxonomy (NCBI): domain Eukaryota; kingdom Metazoa; phylum Arthropoda; class Insecta; order Hymenoptera; family Ichneumonidae; genus Ophion; species Ophion ellenae. The sequence continues at coordinate 43,594,560 of OY723392.1, forward strand.
TGGAAATTCAATCCTTAAGGGGAAAAGGGGGTAGCAAAGTTTGTATGGTCAAAGAAATATCTGTTACGATTTACTCGAAACTTAGTATTAATGCTCTTCAACACAATTCTACGTGTTCCTTAATGAAACATTTCAGGAGCACATTCCATTAAGGAGCATTCAACACAAGTCTACGCGAGCGAAGCCGCTGGCGGAAAGTTAATATATATACTTATATATATATATATTACGTGTAGTAAAAAGAAATCCATTATTTTTGCATGAAATTGAAGGCAAAAACAATGGATTTCTTTTTACTACACCTATACTATATATATATATATATATATATATATATATATTCTTTTTACTACATTCTACATTTCTTTTTACTGCACCTATACTATATATATATAGTGATAAAATGTTTTTAGAAAATATATGAGTTAAAGAATCATTTCCGCATTGTATTTTGTGACAGAAATACTCCAGCCTACCAAAAAAAAAGACCTCAGACATTTTTTATTCTATCAGCAAGTTAAGGGGTCTTCTCACTTTAGACGCTAAAAAACGCTATTTTCATGAATTTTTTTGATATTTCAAAAATCCACTTTTGAAATTAAAAAAAAATAAAAATTTATGTATTTATATAACCCAAACAAACTTTTAACGCGTTTTTCTCGAAACAACGTTTTTTGACGGCTTGTTGATAAAATCTTCGAAACTACTGAACCGATCCTTATAAAATTTTAACCACATATTCTTTACAACTATAGCCATAGCGGATATTAATATTTTTTAAATTTGGTATTTTCTAATTTGTTTGGCCAAAAACGCCGAAAAAGCACACTTTTGTTTTGTTTTTTGTTTTCGAAAAATGTCCGCCATTTTGTTATTTTTGCATATATCAAAAATCGTATGATATGCGCTATAGCCATTATTGACAAGACCACTTAATATTAAATCAAAATGATATTTCGCCTAAATAAATCGTTCCGAAACAGTACGCGAGTATAACGAGAAAAATAAGCTAATTCGTCTTTCTGGGTTTTTTTTTTGTCAATGCATCATTATATAATTAAATTTTCTCGACGATCTGTTGACGTTGGGGCGATATTCTCGGGCGGTTTTGAGAGAGCGATACGGCGCTTCGTTGATTTCAATGTCGTCTTTATTGCGCATCGGCCATCGACTAACGATAGAAGCTCAGAATAAGTAACAGCACGAGAGAGGGAGAGAGAGAGAGAGAGAGAGAGAGAGAGAGAGAGAGAGAGAGAGAGAGAGAGAGAGAGAGAGAAAAAGAGAGAGAGCGGTAATGAGTCCAGGCGAACGGTTTCGCTTATCATCGAATGTCCGACAGACTGACGAGAAGACCGTAACGTTGGTTGGGAGGGGGGCGGGGGATATTCATTACCGCAAAACTCGCAATATTCCGTTCCAGACTGAGGATATGCATGTACGTGAGAGACACCCCCCTCTCTCTACAGTCACGTACGAAAAGAATCTCGACAGCAGAGGATCACAGATTCCGAAGAGATTGCTCTCGAAAAAAAGAAAACGTAAATCGCCTCCCTCACCAATGCCGAAATTTTTACTTTTTTTTTGCAACAATTGACTATAGTTATCGTCAAAAGTTGATAAAAACGAGTTCAACATCGACGTTTCTTATCGATGACGTGGAAGTTTGCATCGTTGGAGTGCAACGATTTTATTTTTATTTTTAAATTCTTTATTTTTATCATTATCCGAAGGTTTGTTGCAAATTGAGGTCGTAAATTTCCAACGAGAATACGTAGCAACGTTTAAGCGATTTTGACAGCCTGAAGCGGCGAGAAAAATAATTTATTGTTTCAAAAGAATTTTCGTATGATGTTGAATTTCGCATCGTTGAAATTCAACGATGTTGTTCTTCATCTTTCATTTCTTTACTTTTATCATTATCCAAAGTGTTTTTTCGCGACGTGAGGTCGCAAATCTCTAATAAGAATACGTAAAAACGTATTAACGTAAAAGCTCCAAAAATAACACGTAAAATAATACGGAAAAATAATAATACGTCTCTAAAAATAATACGTAAAAACGTATTACGTGATTTTCACAGCCTGGATAGGCCGAAATAAAATCGAATAATTAGGAAGAATTCATTTTCGTTGCATTCCAACGATGCAAATTTCAACATAATCACATTTGTAGGGGATAAAGGTATTAATAAAGCAGATGGTTGCTTGACGTCCTCGTTGTTGGATTAAAAAACAATTCTTCATTAATTTAACAATTAATTTAATTGTTCAACTTAACAATTTAATTTTCAGGATTAATTTAACCATTCATTCATTGGAAAACAAATTATTCATTTTTATGGATATCCAAAATTAATGAGGCAACGAGAAAGTGTGGTTAAAAGCAGAAGAAAGGATGGTGTCTTTTTTACTTCTCTTCCATTATTTTTATTTCCAGGTTCTCATTAGCATTACACAGAAAGCCAAAATAAAAATAAGATTTCTACAAAAAACCAAGGGATGCAATCTACTGAGAAAAAAAACAGATTAATGATAAAGAAACAGAAGGAACAAATAATATCGGCCGTATAAATTTGTTAATATCCCAATCACTCCAATGGCCAAAGACCAAATTGGAAACTCGAAGTTCGAATATACGAGAAACGGAGTCTGCTGAAATAATAATTGTCATTCTCACCATAGGATCAGTGATGAGAAAAAACAGAATCATTTCCCATACACACCGCTCTTAAGGCCTTAGGCCATAGTAACGGGTATAAAATCATGTGCAAATTTAACAATTTTTGTCGTATGTAAACGTGATTCACTCATAAAATTAATTACACATCTATTTAGTACGAATATCAAGCTGTTAGAAAATATATATATATATATTTTTTTTACCTAGGACACAATTTTTTACTTAGAACAAAAAACAAAAAATCTCCTCAATCTACATTAGAATGCCTAGAGAAGTACGTACGGAATTTGAAAAATATTGTTTTATTCACAAGTTGTAGGTATTCGAACTTAAGAAATGAATTTTCAGTGAAGAATTCCGTTATAACTGCTGATAAAATGAAAAGTTTTCGATTAATCAGAAATTCCGTACGTACTTCTCTGCGAAATGCAATTAGGAACACAACTTTTAAATTTGAAGTAAATCGAGTGAAAATTGTTAAAGTTATTTGTCACGCCAATTGGGAAAAAGCTGTTTCGAGAAGTTTCGAGCAGTTGGCCATTTTGTACATCGAAAAATAAAAAAAATATTTTCTAACAGCTTGATATTCATACTAAGCAGATGTGTAATTAATTTTGAGTGAATCACTTTTTCATACGAAAAAAAAAAATTGTTAAATTCGCACATGATTTTATACCCGTTACTGTGGCCTAAGGCCTTAAAAATAATGTTTATTCCGAAAAATCTGCTGCATTGCACAGCTGTTCGGACCTGCGTTTGCCTCGCTCACTAGACCGCAGCGCTTTAGGCGGCAGAAGTGAGAACTGCCACTTTGCCTCATTATCCGAGTCGCTCCCCACCCTACGAGTTTCCAGACTTCTATGTGCGACCGTGAGCCAACTTTGAGAAGCAGACAAAGGGAAACCCTCTACCCGCTAGAATGAGGTTCACGAAAAGTCCCTTTTCCGCAATGGTACTGAACTTTACATTGTTGAGATGCATCGACCTTTTTTTTGGCCCATTCAGGCTACAAAAATCGCCGAAACATTTTTGAGGATCCTTATTAGGTTTCCGTAACCTAAATTTGGTAAAAAATGTTTGGAAAGTGATAAAAATGAAGAAATTTAAAAATAAATAAGAATCTTCGTTGCCTTCCAACGATGCAAACTTCAACACCCTTCTTTTCCACCACGCCCTCGTAGGTGGACAGCTGTAATGAAAAATTTAAGAATTTCGATCTACGCGTCTGTATACGAGAAATTATATCATTTCGCTCCCCGGTTTCGCACTTCTGGTTGTGAGTCGTTTACGCCCGAGGGTTATGTACAGAAGGGCACACGAGGAGAGTTCGTGCAACTGTCACTCGGATCAAAGCTCTCGTGTCGGGCGCCTCGTGCGACCCCGCGCGTTTATCGTGGCGGGGCGGTGATGGCGGGTGGGAAAGACAGGTGGCCGGGTGGTGGGGACAGCAGGAGGGGCGGAAGGGCAAAGGAGACAAGAAGATGGGTGGAATATCCCGGCACCGCGCGATGCTTCGAACGCGCGCGTGAACTGGGTCAATATCCTGGCGGTTCTGTCACGTTGACGCGCCCGCGCATTCTTCCCCACCGGCTCTTCAACCCCCAACCCCTTCAACTCCACCCCGCACCTCTCTCGCTCTCTCTCTTTCTCTACCCCCCCCCTATTCTTCGTTATTACACAATCACACGAAAAACATCGACATAAAAAATGCAAAATTTCGCGCTGAATATCCTTGACCTCAATATTATTATCGTTATTACTATTGTCGTTGCCGATGATGCTATTATTATCCCGTGGCGTTTTCGTGCCCCCATAATTTCGGAAAAGTTTTTCGTTGATGGGGTGAAGCTTGCATCGTAGAAATTCATCCAAAATTAGGCCTTTTTTTTTCAAATCGCCCACTTTTTCCTCGGCAAGTCAAGGTCACGAAAATCACTCGAATTTTTTTTAGGAACCTCGTCAGGGATGTGCAATCTGAATATGCGAAAAAATATACGGTTGCAGTAATAACAAAAATGAAAAAAATAGATATACCCGATATATATATATGGATAATAATAGTAATACTAAATAAATGAAAAGAAACGCCAAAGAAAGAATAATTATAAAAATTAAGAGAAGAAAAGGAATAATTGCATACTTTTTTAAACAAATTCGCGTAATAATAAAAATAAAGACAAACAAATAATAATAATTTTTAAGAAAGACTTTTCGTTGCCCCGCACCGTTGCAAACTTGGACGCTCCCCTGTCACGCGGAGTACCTCGAGGCAGTTACGTGCCTGAGGTGCTTCGTGAAAAATTCAAATTCTGCCTCGTACACGTTCCTCCCCCGATTTGCCCCCCCCCCTTTTTCGTTGTCAACTTACTCGAGCCACATCTCCGTGACGATAGGCGAACGTTTTTTTTTCTCTCTCGCTTCGTGCACGTGGATTTAGATTTTTGAAAAGGTCGAAACGATTGCCTTCCGGCAGGGAATTCAGCGGGACCGTGCGAGGGAGGGAATTTAACGAGAAGGGGTTGTTATTACGAGGATGGGGTACACTCGGATGGTTACGGGGGATCCTCTCAACAAAAACTCGGCGTGGAGATCGATCGAGACTCCTTCCGCGACATTTTGGATTTTTTTGCACACTCCCTGCCGCGGGTCTCGTAAGGCCACACCCTTAATCCATTTCGAGGACGATCGATCGACAGGACTTTTTGCACGTTTTCTGATTCACCGCGTGTTCGAAACCGCCGGAATTGTGGAGCGATCGTTCCGTTTGTAAATTCTTGCGCGTCGATTGATTTCTTGATATAAATTTAATAGTGATGAAAATAACAGCAACAACGATAACAATAATAATAGTAATTGCGTATTACTATATTATATTATAAACTAAATTATAATTAAATAAATTATATTTTATATAAATAAATGAGTATAAACTATATTATAATTTATTATAATTATTTTACAATTTATTTTAATTGGTTATTTAATTATTATTATTATTGATTAATTCGAATTATTGTCTAATTTGATATTATGAAAGTCGAATTTTTTTTAAAGGGGTTTGACTACTGTGACGACCCGAAAATCACAGTTATTTGAAAATTATTCATTTTTACGGAATAACTTGGATGATTGAAAAATCGTTTGGATATTGACAAAGTGCCAAATTTAATTTTAAAATATGAATAAGTTTTAAAGTTATAAACAATATCGTGAAGGACCTTTGAACTTGGTGATCCGGAACGAAGAAAAAAAAGAGTTTTTTCTTTAAATAGATAATATTGGCTAAGGCTTGACCGAGTTTTTTTTGTTATCGTGTTTCAATCATCAAAAGAAGATTTGATATTTTTTTTTAAGTTCAAAGTTTAACTAGCAGTTCTATCGTAATCATAAGTTAACCTTCAGTCATTTTCACAGTAGCCTAACCCGTTAAAGTAGCAGTTTAGGAGTAGCCATTTTTATTGAATTATTGTTATTTAGACTCGATGTTTGTGACAATCACAATAGTGATACGATACTCTGAGTACATATTGTATGGCTGATACGCTATCAAACTTTGTCAATAGACCGTCGTCGTAGGCTCGTGTTTCACAGCCTTTGATTCGTTGATTCGAAACTCGAGGATGTACGATATATCGATTCAACAGGACAAAACAGAGAGAGAGAGAGAGAGAGAGAGAGAGAGAGAGAGAGAGAGAGAGAGAGAGAGAATTGTTACATTTCTGTAATTGTAATTTTCTTTTTAATCGACCAAAGTCACGTGCAACTTTGCGGAAGCTCTTCACGTTCAATACCATTTCGTAACACAGGCAAGGCTGCCGCCATATTAATTTCGTTTCAATTTTTCAAGGTCGCATGACTACACGACGTTGAATTGTGCTTCGTTAGAATGCAACAAAAACTTTCTCATTTTTTCCATTTTATTACTCTCACCAGTGAGGGTGATTTTCTTTCGCAGGTTTTTAGTCTGCGAAAAACTCACAAGGATCGGGGCCTGGTTGAAATTCCGTACTTTGAATGATCAGAACGCTCAAAACTCCGAAAGAATACTACATCGAAAGATCAAAACTCCGAAAGAATTTTACATGAAAGACGAAAACTCCGAAAACTGAACACCGTCAAAATAATTCGGCTATGGAAGTTTTTGAAGTTTCAAAATTTCCAATAAATCGACGAATGATTTCGAGAATTTTTTTTTTATCAAGAAGTGATTTTGCGTCAATTTTGAAATTTGTTCAGGCAATGTTATACGTTCTACATAATTTACAATCAACTGTGTAGACTTTCGCTGGCATGATCTTGACATGGAGACCGGGTTGTAATTTCGAACTTTGAATGCGCCGAACTTTGAATTAGCATCCACAATTTTTGACCGAGAACAAAAAGTTTCTAGCCCTCCCTAGAACCTAGAACTGCCTAATACTTTTCGTTTTTCCCAAATGAAATCCTTTTCCAGAAAAAAGTCGTTTTTCACGAATTCTGGAAATCCTTTTCCAGAAAAAAAATTCGTGAAAAACGAGTGTTTTCTGGAAAAGGATTTCATTTGGGCAAAGCGAAAAGTATTAGGCAGTGTAGTGGCATCTTTTAGCTTTAGATTGGCATTTTTTATTTTCAAAAATATCCATTAACATTGCTCCTGTAGGAAGTTTCCTGGAGGTCCGCGAAAAAAAAGTGTTCGGCGGTGAGCAAAGTATCTCCGGTTTGGATTATCTAAAATGAAAAAACCAAAAAGATTCTTTTAGGGGACAGATGAATTCAGGTATTGATCGAAGGAATAGTCGAAATTTTAATTTTCGACAAAATGGTGGCTCCGGACAGAAACAATTTCGATTTTCGACCAAATTTTTTTCGTTAAATCGTTGAAAAAAAAAGAAATGATGATCGGAAATCTTATTCCTTCGATCAATACCTGAAGAAAATATCTGACAAGGTTGTGTTAAAATTTCAGACCGATCGGTTGAGCCGTTTTTGAGAAATCGTGCTCACCGACTTTGAAAACAACGTTTTGAGAAAAACGCGTTTGAAGTTTCAACAGTCAACTTTGTAGCGCTCCGAGCGTCCTCGCAAATATGCGTGTATTTCCGAGAATATTTGCTGGATCGATTTGAAATTTTCAGGGATTTTCAATTTTCATTTTCATTTTACTCACATTTGTACATTCCGAAAATGCAATTAAAAAAATCGATTTTTCGAAATTTCTAACTGCGTATTACCCGTTACGAAATGAATTTTCAGTGAAAAATTTCGTTATACCTGCTAATAAACTGCTCATAAAATAAAAAGTTTTCGATTAGTCAGAAATTCCGTACGTACTTCTCTGCGAAATGCAATTAGGAACATAACTTTTAAACGTGAAGTAAATCGAGTGAAAATTGTTGGTTATTTGTCACGCCAATTGGAGAAAAAACTGTTTCGAGAAGTTTCGAGTAGTCCGCCATTTTGTACATCGAAAAAAAATTATATATATATTTTTTAACAGCGTGATATTCATACTAAATAGATGTGTAATTAATGTTATCAGTGAATCACTTTTCATACGACAAAAAAATTGTTAAATTCGCACCTGATTTTACACCCGTTACTGTGGCCTGAGGCCTTGATAAAAAAATCTCGAAATAATTCGCCGATTTATTAAAAATTTTGAAACTTCAAAAACTTCCATAGCCGAATTATTTTGACGGTGTTCAGATTTTCGGAGTTTTGGTCTTTCGCGTAAAATTCTTTCGGAGTTTTGAGCGTTCTGATCATTCAAATTTCGGAATTTCAACCCGGCTCTCACGGATCCTAAAACACGTTTGAGTGATTTTTCTTAGTTGAATTAGGGCGGAAAAAAATTATCGTTGCATGTAGCGACGAACTTCGGCATCATCCTTTGGTGGAGGAAATAAGGAGGAGGGTCGAGCTCAGGTTAGTCCAGCCCGTTCGAAGATTCACGTGTGGCGCCGCATACGTCTAGGTCGCAGGATCTGGGTCAATAATGACCCTCTTGTCAGAGATACTCTTCGCGGTCTCGTACTCTCTCTCCCTCCATTGCGCACACGCCCGAGATTTTTCTATCCCCGTATTTCCGCGGGAGGAGCGATTCGCGTCTTCCCCCCCCACCCCGTCAGCTGTGCAGATCCGATCGCGAAAGTTTTTACCGATGAATCCCACAAAAAGAGAAATACAGCTAGGGCTGAAGGAGTTGCCTGCGTGTTAACAAACGAAAACATATGATAAAAAGAACAACAACAAAGACAAATGGTAATCTTTTTTCCGCAAGATATTTCACCGAGAAAGTGCGTGGAATAATAATTATTCCAGATATTAGGAGAAGAGCAATTTGTGTAGTTAGAAATCGTACGAACAAATGGCTACGCATGCAAAACCGTCGATGGAATGAATAATAGAAATAATATTTTCTTCTCTGTATCTGTTAGCTGTGGAATTCTGTCGGTTCAGCGCGGCAAATGATTGTAGAAAGCTGCGGACGCTCTGAAACGCGCGCGAAAATTTCGTTTTTTCCGTTCGATCGAAATAAACGAGATGGGTTTCTGAATAAAACATACCCAGGTCACCAATATACGTACGTGGTCGCGATAAAGGAATTATTCGCGAAGGATACTTTGGCCTGTGGTTGCTAAGCAAAGGTCGACCGTCTACACCAGGAAAAATTCCGTCTCCGTGATCTAAAAGCATATTATATATATATATATATATATATATATATATATATATATATATATATATATATATATATATATATATACACGTAGGTTGATTAAAAACTTTTATCGTGGCTAAATATAATATACTAATCCGAAGTGCTTTCTCGAAGTACATTTCATTGAAGATAACTGATAGCACATTGAAATATTAAAATCATTATCATGAGTAAATATAAAGGTGTACTCTCACAAGAAACATCACTTTGGTGTCCTCCACCGATTTTGTTGAAACTTTTTTATTTGGAATAGTATCAAAAACTAAGACACGTATTTTTTTATCGGTGGAAAATGGTTATAAGGGGTGAAACGCACCCTCGAAAATAGGGGTGTTTTTCATCGATAACGTTATCGTTCTCATCTCCAATGTATAGTAGACACAAAAATAAACAGTGTTGCAATTTGAAATTTTTCTATATCTCGTACCGTTGAAATGTTATCGACGAAAAACGAAAAACATCCCTATTTTTGAGGGTGCGTTTCACCCCTTAAAACCTTTTGTGCGTCGATAAAAAAAGATACGTGTCTCTTAGTTTTCGATACTCTTCCCACATAAAAAAGTTTCAACAAAATCGGAGGACACCAAAGTGATGTTCATTGTACGGAAGTATTGCGGTACGGGCCTGACCGAGCGACGATAATTCGTAGCAAAGGTGTCGTGTCTTATAGGAATGGAGCGGGAGCTCCGCTAGCGCGCGCGCCTTTGCCCGACGCCACCTGGCGGAGCGCTTCCGAACCGCATCGCTTCATGAACTTGTCTCATATCTTCGAGAAAAACGCGAACGAAAAAGGGTAAATTGCAGATGATGTTGTAGTTCGCATTGTTGGAATGCAACGAAAGTAAATTCTTCTTAATTTTGGATTTTTCTCGGCCGATTTTGGACTTGAGAATCATTTTAACGTTTTTACGTATTCTTATGCCCTCAGTTCGCAAAAAAGGCTTTGGATAATGATAAAAATGGAGAAATTAAAAATGAAGTAAAAAAAACATTGCCTTCCAACGATGCAAACTTCAACAACCTTGGTTTTATTATGATCAAACATTATTTCCTTTCTACTTATATTCCACATCGCGGAATGAAAGTCCTGAAAAAAACTCCCGAGTTATTTTCGTAGTCCGAATCTGCAAAATAAAATTCGACAATGAAAATCAAGTCACTGCATGCCCGCAATGCGATCTTCGAAATCGCAGCGGGGCGGTCTGACCTTTCACAAAAATCGAATTCAGAATTTGGGAAATTTATGAAGTTTTCACAAAACCTTTATGGCAAATTCGAATTAAGGGAGGACGCCACTGGGATGAGCCTAACAAGGGGTGATTTTCTTCGATTTTTTAAATCCACTAGATTAGTTATTTAGTATTTGAAAAAAAATATTAAGCATACATTTAGCTTATTTCGTGTTAATTTTCATTTGACAAAATTGGAAATTAACGTCATCGAGGATAATAAAGAAGCCTTAGTATAAAAAATGTAGTCTAACGGCCGGATCAATAACTTGACAATGGTCGGCCTGTAAAATAAACATAAAAAGTTTTATAATTTATAAAAATGTAGTTCTCGTTGTACGTAAGCGACTATCGAAAGAAAAATTCACAAAATGGAGGGCGACCGGAGAATTGTAGTTTTGGCGAAACTTTTACTTTTATTTAAGCATACTGGCAATTACAGAAGTACTTGTTTTTTTAAAATTAAAATTCGACCAAGTATAGCCCCGGCTATACTTTTTGATCTCGGCGAGGTCGAGAAAAGTCGTTTCGAGAAAAACGCTAGTGAAATTCATTGGATTGAAGGTTGCATCGTTGGGATGCAACGGAAAAAAAAAATTCCCGTTGGCAAATTTTTTTTTCGTCACATTTAGGCTACCAAAATCATTGAAACATTTTTGAAGATCCTTATTAGGGTTCCATAACCTAAACCTGACAAAAAAATATCCCAGTTAGTAATGAAAATAAAGAAATGAAAAAAGAAAGAATTTTCATTGCATTCCAACGATACGGAAATCGCTGCGCCACCTGCTCTCACTAAATCGTCGGTAACTTGGTAAATTTTGAATATATCAACTTGAATGTTTTTCCACATATACCTACATATGTATATATGGAAAAAAATGCAAAAAAGTCGATCATTTTTACCCGTCTCAGTGGTGTTCCGCCTCAAGACCCTAGACTATAAAACTGTGATGTAAAAAAATGAAGTTTAAACATTGTCGTGCTCACAGAAACCGCAAAATATCAGTATTTATTGGAAAGCCTTAAATTCAAGGTTCTCCCATCGAATGCTGCAAATCCACGCTGTCTGCAAAATGCGAAACTCCGCAATGATCGTTGGTAAGGCCAATTCGAAGGTACCAAGGGTAAATGCGGGCGCGCTTTGTACATGTCTTCTACGTCGTCGCAAACGACGAGAATCGATTCTTCGGGATATATACTCTCGGCGTTGGCTATGGCGGGTTTGTTCACATACATATGTATGTATGACGACACGACACCACACTGCCGGGGTCATTCTGACCCAATTGTACTTGGCTCGCGAAGGGTACAATCGCGTGGGTTCCTCATGCCAAAGTCGCGTCTCGTCGTCTCCTCGCAATTTTGAAGGCTAGCGCACACACACTCAACCCCACCCCCCCCGTATCTCTTAATCCCCTAGCCGCTGGTATTCTTGTCCTCGTTTGGAAAATAAGAACTGGATATTTTGAAAATAAAAAACGCCTTGGAAAATGGGAGCTGGATATTTTGAAAATAAACAACTCCTTGGAAAATAAGAACTGGATATTTTGAAAATAAAAAACGCCTTGGAAAATGAGAACTGGATATTTTGAAAATAAACAACTCCTTGGAAAATAAGAACTGGATATTTTGAAAATAAAAAACTCCTTGGTAAATAAGAACTGGATATTTTGAAAAAATAAACTTCTTGGAAAATAAGAACTGGATATTTTGAAAATAAAAAAACTCCTTCACGATTCTCGGTTTGGATGTCGACCCTGTTGGACCTTTTTTCCGATGTTGAATCAAATGTCATGTTCACTTCCAACTGAACCTTCAAACAAACATACGTCAAACGCGTCGCGTTCGGTTGATTCAAACGAATCATCCCACTCACAAGGAACATCGCTTAAGGGGCTACCTAGAGGGTCGAAAAAAATGGCCAAATTCCGATTTTTTTTGAGAAACTCATTTTTCAAACTCAAATATTAAGGGCCTTGAAAAAATCGCCAAAAATACGGAAAAACAACCAAAACATGGCCGCCGGCAGATGATGAAGTTGTTTTCGCGACGTTTGGCGGTGGACACTCTCCAGCTTAAACGGTCCATCTGAAAAAAAAACCAAACAGATTATTCAAGGTAACAATAAATACAAGTCGTTGACGATCGACGATTTTCAAAATCATTTTTTTAAACAACGTGGCGACGAATTGAAACGCGAGCATACAAATTCTATGACAAAAGTCGCAATTTTTACGTAACTATTAAAAAATGAAGATCGATTTAAAGAAAGGGAGATCGTCAACGACTTTTGAATGTTTCTCATCGTATATCCTGTGAATTTGGAAAAAATCCATCATGTGGTTCTCGAGATATCATGTCCACCGACTTAGAAAACAGTGTTTTAAGAAAAACGCATTTAGGGCGGGATATACATTTACAACGATCAAAAAATCGTTTTTTTTTTTAAACGGTGGAACTCTATATGTAGAATATTTTCCCAAAGTTTTAAAGCGAAATTCGAAAAACTTCAAACGTTACAGCCCGTCAACGCTGTGCCTCACCGCTTGGACTCGGAGCGGTCGTGAACTTCAAACGCGTTTTTCTCAAAACTGCATTATCGAAATTACCGTGCAAGATTACTCAAAAACTATTAAGCCGATTGAGTTGAAACTTGGTAGAAATATTGATAATATTGGTACCTTCTACTTGACGAGAATTGTTTTTGAAAGATTGGAAAAAAACTACTTTTTTAATCCACACTTTACAGAAATGTTGCGTGAAATGTTGATTTTTTTTGTAAATGCGTGCCATTTTCTTAAATTTGTATTTTCTTCATTTTAATTACCGTCGCATAGAAACTATACATATTCTAAATGAAAAAATGTTTCAACTTTTTTGCCAATCAAAGTCTACGGGTTGATGATCAATTAATTTTAAAGAATTTTTTTGTATAATTAAATATACTATTAAAGTATACCTAACGTTTGATAATTGTAGAATAACTATTTCTTAGTTTAAAAAATCCCTCAATATTGCTTATTTTTTTCAAATTTTGTTCAAATTTTAGCCAGACATTGTTCATATTACCGTGCATGTTTGAGTGAAATTTCAAAACAGTCCACTATTTAGATTGGGAGATAATGGATTTTTTCATTGCAATTTTCAACACTGCAGGCTCTGAATTGATCAAAAGTCAGGTCGCATAATTCATCGCGCCATTCTATTGTGTTTATAAATTATGAAGAAAAAATTATGTTTAGATAGCGAACCAGTTAGGGAAAGAGTGAAAAACATTTGGATTGCCTTTGCTATTCAGTTTTGCTAAAAACGTTCAGTAAAGACAGAACAATTATCCGTAAAAAATATTTGTCCCCTACAATAAGAAGACATATGGCAACACCGCAGAACAGTATTGTTCAATATTTCGAGAAAAAAAAAACATCGTGTTCCTAAAGTAAAAAACTTTTAACATAAAAATAAATATTTGCGTTATAAACATTAATCTTTTATATCATTTATGTTATCTTCATTAAGGGGCTATGCCAGTGTGAACGCTGAAAATTTGGGTGATTTTCGGGAATTTTTTGGAAGAAAAGTAATCAATTAAATGTTTCGGAAAATTGAGAATATATTTGGTTATATTTGACTTATATTACATAATTTTTTCATAAAAAAATGTTGAGATCCAAGCGACTTATGCGCTGCCTTCGGAGGCGCTAAAAAAAAAAGTTCCCCCTCTGCTGACATGATTCCGGCTGCTTGAGTAGCTGAAACCGAAAAAGGAAAAAATGTCGTTAAGCTGGAAGGTATTTCCTGTACAATGACGTAGGATTTTCGAAAAATATCAAAATCTAACAAAATGGCGTAGTCATGAAAAAAAGTCTATTTTCTTGCCTATAAAATGGTCGTTTTTTTCAATGCCAAATCGTCAATTTTCATCCAATAAAAAATATCCTGCGTCATTGTAGAGTAAATATATTCAAGAGTACTCAGTTCGAATTTCAAGTCAATCGGATAATTGCTCTTTGAGTTACAATGTCAGCAAGTTTGAAAAATCTCATTTCGAGAAAAAACGCGTTTAAAGATTTAACTATCATTTTTTGCAAGATAAAATGATATTGATATAAATGATATAAATGATAATGATATTCTTGAAAGTATAAATCGTCGAAAAAGGCGCAAAAAAATCGATTTTTTTAAGTGTCACACTGGTATAGCCCCTTAACAAATAAAAGTGTTGGTTAATTCATAACTAGTTGTTAATTAGTTAATTAGTTAAGTTAATGTTAATTAGTTAATTCATAACTAGTTGTTAATTCATAACAAATTCATAACTTGTTCCGATTAAACATTACTTCCGAATAAAAATTTGTGTTGCAGTATTAGTTTAAACATCACATATATGAGTTTCAACAAAATCGAAGGCGGACACTGAAGTGATGTTCCTGGTCAGTGCAAATAGCTGACGAGGCTATTGCAATCGTTTGAGTGGCTCACGTAGCGCAGGTTCACCAGCAAAAAAAAAACTAGGGTAATTGAGGAAAAAATCACTTCCAAACGTCGACATCCTCCAACTCTGTGATTATCTCTTGGAGAAATATGCGCGTTTTCCTCCGTCCGCTTCTATTCTATTTATCCTTTCCCTCTTTCCTCGAGAACGGTTGACTTCTCGCAGGATGTAGCTCCGTTCAGGGGCAGTCGAGCAATTTTACCTGGGCACCGAGGTGAACACTGTGATCGATTTTTCGCGTCTCTTTTTTCCCCAGCTAAGGCCGAGCCAACGTATTCCCCGGTTCACGAATGATCGTTGACCCTGGCGATTGACCGCTGCACTGCAGTGGATCGACCCCGTATCGTGTTTGCGGAAAGAAATTCAGTCCCTGTTCTTCTTTCTCGCCCTACGGGGCGCCCCATCGTTATTGTTCAAGTTGGAAAAACATCCTCCCAATTCCAAACGTGAAAGTGGCCCGGACAAATATCCAATGTCGACATAAGTAGCCTAGACTGGGGGAAAGTGCATCGCTGGACTTGCCGATAGCCACTGGCTATCTGGCATTGGTCAACATACCTATAGCCCAGAGTTCATTTTCCTCGAGATAATATATCTAGCCAGTTGGATAATGCTAGCAGTATGGGAGAGCGGGATATGGCGGTTCAGAATTGTGTTGAAATTCGTATCGTTGGAATGCAACGAAAATCCTTCTTTATATTTTTGTTTGCCTTATTTTATCACAAGGTTCTATTTAACTTGACTTTTTGTAAATAATTCTCTCTTTTTTTTTAATAATTTATTGAATTATGTCGCAAAAATTTCAACGTTCGCATCCTATCGACCACGCACTACTAACTGGCAATCCTTTGTGTCCTGGCCATGTGCCTCACCCCACGCGCGAGACAAGTCCTAATTAGACAAGAACGTACCTCTTTTTTAAAAATTCTTTCTTTCTTTTTAATTTCTCGAATTCTGAGGCACAAATTTCGATGTCCGCGTCCCATCAACCACGCACTACTAACTGGCAATCCTTTGTGTCCTGGCCTCGTGCCTCACCTCGTGCCTCATTTGCGTACAGTATGAAAATCAGTGATCGCATTTAAATTTTACAGTTGAATATTTTTACTGAAATCACTGATTTATTCAGAATATCAAACGGCAAATAAACCAGTGTAACTGTAAAAATCTCAGAGTGCACAGATAACGTCACGAACTGTCGAAAGAAGAGTAAAACTACCGTGCCACACTGTACAATTTAATGAATCACTCTGTACTCAATACAGTGTACACTGTAACCCTTGCAGTTTGCGTACAGTATAAAAATCAGTGATCTCATGTAAATTTTACGGTTGAATATTTTTACTGAAAACAATGATGTATTCACAGTACCGAACTGAAAATAAGCCAGTGTAACTGTAAAAATCTCAGTGTGTACAGGAAAATTCGTCATTTTTGTAGGACGGGATTTATTTACTGTGTTTTACTGTAAAATGAAATATGGCACCCTGATTTTTTATGCTGTTTATTCTGTGATTTTCGCTGTTTCTTTTTTTTCCGTGTAGTCGTAAGTTCAATCCCAATTAGGGCCTTTTTTTTACAAGCATTCCATGTTCCTAACGTATGAACTTGTAAACTAGTGAACTACTAGCAATAACTAACTAGTCAAATCAATTGAGGCCTTTGGCCTCAGTAACGGGTACAAAATCACGTTTGAATTTAACAATTTTTTCTCGTATGACAAAGTGATCCACTCATAAAATTAATTACACATCTATTTAGTATGAATGTCAAGCTGTTGGAAAATAAACACATATTTTTTTTTCGATGTACAAAATGTCCGACTACTCGAAACGTCTCGAAACAGCTTTTTTCCAATTGGCGTGACAACTACAACAATTTTCACTCGACTTACTTCAAATTAAAAAGTTATGTTCCTAATTGCATTTCGCAGAGAAGTACGTACGGAATTTCTGATTAATCGTAAACTTTTCATTTCATGAGCAGTTTATGAGCAGTTATAACGAAATTTGTCACTGAAAATTCATTTCTTAAGTATAAATACCTACAACTTTTGAATGAAACAATATTTTTTAAATTCCGTACGTACTTCTCTAGGTATTCTAATGTAGATTGACGAGAATTTTTGTTTTTTGTTCTAGGTAAAAAATTGTGGATGCTAAATGTCACGCCGCGGAGCGCCTAAAAAAAGATAACAAAAGAAAATATTAGTAGTCGCCCATTTTGTACATCGGAAAAAAAATATATTTTCTCTAACAGCTTGATATTCATACTAAATAGATGTGTAATTAATTCAACGAGTGTATCACTTTTTCATACGAACAAAAATTGTTAAATTCGCACATGATGTTATACCCGTTACTGTGGCCTAAGGCCTCAAAGACGGAAAAGTAGAACATAACATATATGTAAAAAAAATTTTTTTATAAAACGAGCTTTTTAATGTACTAAAAAGTAGAAAACTACGTGACTTAGTAAAAGGTGTTTTACTAAGGCACGTGACTAAGTGAACGCTTGGGGTGCTCCAAATTTAGACATATAATCTTTAATTTACACAAATCCGTTAACATATCAACTGTATTTAATTTACTGTGAAACAACCTTAGACTTCTTAAATAAGAATCCTGGAATTGAGTATAAACGTGTGCTAATAACTTCTCTAATTACTATCGTGCCAAATTAAATACGGTTAATGAAACTGAATCGATCAGATTAGACATTTAAAAAGTTAAGCGCCTCATTTTTTTTTTCATAGTCACATATCGGTGACTTCGCAAAAAAAAGTTATTTTCGTTGCCCTCCAAAGATGTTCGAGTTTGCATCGTTAAAATGCAACGGAAAGGGTTTTGTTTTTAATTTATGAAATTTTCTTTGGCGGATTTGAGCTACGAAAATTTGATAAATTTCTTTAGGATTCTTATTTGGCAATCCGGAACAAATTTGCGAAATTCTGTTTTTGGATAATAATGAAAATAAGAAAATTAAAAAGAATTTTCGTTGCGTTCCAACGATGCAAACTTCAACCCCATGCTCTTTTGGAGATCGTGGTCCAACCGGATTTGCTATAGTTTGCCTCATTGCATTAGAGCACCGATATCATTGACCTGGGCATACATTTCCAGACATTTTTTTCTACAGTCGAACCTCGATATAACGAAGATTCGTCCATTCCCTTCCGATAAACACCCGAAACCTTGATACAATGACATAATAATATACATTATGCTTTATTGCTAATTGCTTATAAAAATGGCTCTGATTTAAACCGTTATTTCTTTTAAAATTTTTTTTTTAAGAGCATTTTAAGGAGCATGATGTCGACATAACGAAACCTCAATATAACAAAAACTCGATCTAACGAACTACCCTAGAGATTCGATATATCGAGGTTCGACTGTACCACAATCTTACGAAAAAAAAAACATTTAAAAACAAACAAAAAATACTCACTCGCGCTTCCGCTATAAACAATAAGACGCAAGCCAACTCATGATCATTTTAAACTTCCCGCGTCTTTTGTCTCTCTCGCTGTGACGTCAGCAGTTGCTGTCGCGCTCGCACGCATTCGCGTCACCTCAAACTCGTCGGGTCTCAACAAAGCGCGCGTTCGCACGCGCCGAGGACGTGCGAACTTCTCGCTCGTACGAGCTACGTAATAAGTGCATGAAACCGTAGGTTCCGGAACGGCGAGAGAGAGAGAGAGAGAGAGAGAGAGAGAGAGAGAGAGAGAGAGGGAGAGAGAAGATCCAGAGAAGGCACGAACGAGTTCAAGGAGTCAAACGCCCGTGGAATTCGTTGCTTGCTCGCCTTAGCGAGGAGCCTCCTATCCCGAGTGACGATCGTTCGGAGTCGTTCGACCGGGACGAAGGGCGTAACGAGAGACGAGTGAACCGAGGCTCTCTCTTTGACACCATGTAAGACCAAATGTCACACGACCCGGCCGGTAAAGAAATTCATCAAAAGTTTTCGAAATTTTTTTCACAAACGGCTCCACCGGATGACTCGAAATTTTCAATCAAATGGCGTCGTCTTTTTTGCAAAAGTGTTCGAAAAACAGGCTTTTTCCCCATAATTCGGACGAAAGTATAAGTTAAAATTAAGATTTTTAAATAAAATTAGTTGAAAAATTTAAATTAGTTTAAAAGTTTGGGTGTAGTTCCGAAAAGCCCGTATCGCCAATTAATTTGAAATTTCGTGTACACGTGTATTTTGACTCGCTGATCACGAATATTATAATGAAAATTGCCGCAAATTTGATTTTCAAGGTCAAAACTCAAAAACTGATTTTTAAAAAGATTCTCTATTTTATTTTGATAAATGTTGGTCTTGGAGAAAAATGTTTCCTTTTTTTCGATTTTTTTTCGATGGTTCAAATACGATAATCAGTCTAATTTTTTTTATGTCGAATGAAATAACAGAAAATAAATTTTCAAGTTGTAGCCTATAAAAAGATTGATCTTTTATGTTTTATACAGTTTTTGTCTATAACCATTCCGTTTCGATTATTTATTTTCTGCTTTGTATTTCATTTTATTTCTTGCTTTTTTCCTTTATTTTATTTTTTTTGTTTTTTTTTTTATTATTATTATAGAATATTTAAAAAAACATTTTTTTAAAAAGCTTTTATGTATTTTTTGTTTGTTTGGGTTTGTTCGGGTTTAAATACTAAATTCCAACCGTCCCGCGTTTAAGTGCGTGAGTAGATATTATCGAAACGAATGGAGTTTAGCAAATGTACTCATTGGAGCATTATCCCATTTTTCTCGAAGCAGAATGGTTTTAGAGAAAACCTTTATAGAGCACAAAAGATCAATCTTTTTACACGCTACAACTTTTGTAGGAAACATTTGTCTGTAAGATCGACATTTATTAAAATAAAATAGAAAAACTTTTAAAAAATCAGTTTTTGTGAGTTTTGACCTTGAAAATCAAATTGGCGGGTATATTCACTATCATATTCGTGATCAGCGAGTCAAAATAAATGAGTACACGAAATTCCAAATTAATCGGTGGTATGGGCTTTACGGAACTTTAGTTTTAAAAAATTAGTCAACTAATATTTGACCAATATTTTTAACTTATAGTCATAATTCGAGCGAAAATACAAGTTAAAATTAATATTTAATATTAATAATAATAATAATAATAATAATAATAATAATATTTAATATTAATAATTAATATCAACTAATTCTAGTTCGGGCGATAGTCATACGTATGCTGAATATGCAGTCAGCATTTCAGCCCGTTTAGTTACGCAGTTTTTCCGAAATCACCAACACCAGGTGAACAGAAGTCGTTTCGAGAAAAATGCGTTTAAAGTTTACTGTACTATCCTATACAATACTAACCGGTAGAGGGTCCTTTTACACACACAGTGAAAACGAGAGTACTATTATATATTAAACATTCAGAAGTATACGTGTATATGTGTATACTCAGGTATAAATTCAAAACAGCTGTTCTCAACAACTGCCAGGGACACGCAGCGGGTAGCCGTACTAGAGCGCGCGCACCGAGCGCTTCCACTTTGAAGCGCTGTACTGAGTCGACAAAGTGAAAATCAACTTTACCAGCAATTTCGCGCTGGTATCAGCTCATTTTCGCAATTATTTTTCTCGATGGTTCAAATACGATAATTAGTCTAATTTTTTATGTCAAATAAAAGCACTCATGAAGAACAGAAAATAAAAATTTCAGACGTTTATTTTGGTTTTTTTGACATTTTTTTAACGATTGAAAAAGTGTTCGAAAAAAGGAATCTTCACGGTGTACACGGTTGTCGCCGTAAATATTATCGGAAACAAAATTTGTAAAAAGATTATTGATCAACATGAAAGCCGCTATCTTGCTATGGAAATTTCTAAAAATCACAATTAACAAAATGGCGGCGTTTTGCAAAAAATATCGAATTTAGCCTATTTTTTTCGACAGTTTTTCATCGGAAAAATAATGAAAATTAAAAAAAAAAATTCCATAGCAAGGTAAAGAATGGCGTGACGAATGCAGTATCAAAATTTGAGACGGATAGCTCGAAAACTCTTCCTTTGAGAGTGTACGCTGTTTTGAAAAACGACATTTCGAGAAAAACACGTTTAAAGTATCGAGTGCGAAGTTTTCATATAAATCGTCAACTTACGATCAATCGGCGATGCCAGGTCCATGTTTATAACCGTCTATACTATCGAATAACGCAAAAAAAATCGATTTTTTTTTCAAGTTTACACCGTAATGATCGCTTAAATTTAATAAAAAAAAGATTTTATACGATAATAAAAATAACTAAATGAAAAAAAAAATCATTGCATTCCTACGCTTCAAACGTCAACGTCAAACAGAATGGGTGTGTCATATTCACTCCCCC